>CAUYON010123509.1:0-21987 GCA_963573935.1 Arctocebus calabarensis | reverse complement strand
TAGTGCAATCAAGGGGTACAATGTGCTGGTTTCATATGCAATCTGAAACATTTTCATCAAACTGTTTAACATAGCCTTCATGGCATTTTCTTAGTTATTGTATGAAGACATTTGTATTCTGCATTTAGTAAGTTTCACCTGTACCCTTCTAAGATGCATAGTAGGTGTGGTCCCACCAATTACCCTCCCTCCACCCAACCTCCCCCCTCCCCCTTTCATTTTTTTCTTAACTTCCTTTTTAGACTTTTCGTTCTTTTTTTCCTCTTCACCACATATACTAGACTGCCTCTAAATGGGGGAGAAGGGGAGGATGAAGGATTGTGCCCCTGAAATATTCAGATAATTGCCTCCATTTATTTTCCATCTGTGGACTTGGACCGACTATATCTGAAAGATACATCCGTGCCCTTATAAATCAACCTTCTTATTTACACGTGCATAATCAAGAGCACATCATTAGTGTAGACCCAATCAATAAATCAGTAAGCTTTAAAAGCCCTTATTAGGAACAATCTGAGGTAACATCATCCACTCCAATGTTCAGCCTTAGGATCACGTAGTATTTTAAGAAATTTCACAGTCTGCTCTCTGGTCCCATCTCCCTTTTGTTCCTAGATCACCGTGTTCCTGCATCAGAAACATCAGTCTAATACCTAGATCTCATAAAATATTCAAGATGCAAGCTGTTCGCTTTCCCTCCAAAAGGCTCCACCTTCAGAATCACTTGTGCCTCTTCTGTCTTTACCAATAGACGAGATTTTACCTTTCACAAAAATTCCTTACAAATGTGCAAGCACCGAGAAGAAAGAAATAACCCAAAGCCGCAGAGATGTGAGCAACAATCTCCAGGATTTTTTTCCGAGTCCTGATGGAAACCTAGATTTAAAAATATTTGAACTTGATCCTTTTAACTTGATAACAACCTTAGGTTCTTAATAACTTTAGTAGTAAAACTACTACTATTTTTACCAGTCCAAACATTCCCCAAAAAAGAGACCAGACCCATAATCTAATGAAAACCCAACCATTCTTCCCATGTCGTTTTAATTTACACTGAAATTTTAGGAAACGAAGACCCTCATGCCAAACAGTGCACAATATTCACAAATAAACAGAGTCGGAAGACTTCTTTACTTGACAAATTTGTCACCCAAGAGTTGGCTGTCCAGGGCACATGTTCTCACAAGGGGGTTTATCGAATCCCCTAAGAAATATATCACCACGTTCTCTGGATTTCTGACAAAGGTCATTTAGCAGGAGCAACTGCAGGTTTATAACCAATATTTGTAGGGAAAGACCCAAGAAGTCCTGATACTTTCCGTTTAAACCTGCTTTTAGATCTCAAAGAGAAATGATACGTTTGTATCCTCTGATTAAATCAGGTTATTGTCTCAAAGGTAGACCATGTAAATAATTCAAATTCATTCATTAGTGTACAATAGATTTCATAAGCATAATAAACACTTTGAAGAAAATGCTTAGGACCCTCAGTCTGCCCCCTTGCTCTTGCTCCCCATTATCTCAGATTTCCCTGAGAGGTACCACGTTGTTTTCTTCTATTCAAAATATGCAAAGTTGCTATTTACCAGTTTGCAATTTGCATGTCTCAAATCCTGCCAGAACACAGGATAAGAGGCATGGGGTGATGAGTGAAGGTGCCAAAAGAGGACACCAGGGCAAGAATGGAAAACCCCATGAACAGATAGCTCTTCTCCACCCCAGGGTGTTACAAAACACAACCCTCACTGACCACTCAGGATTTGTTTTTAAGACAATGAAAATATTGGATATAAAGGTTTTGCGAAATCTCAGACTTCTAGTATCTTTTTTCTTTAATAACTGGGTGGCAGAAGGGGATGAGCAAGGGTTTTGAGACTTTTATAAAAAGACATACAAGAGGGAAAAGGGTACAATTGTGACTATAATGTATACTGGAGAATAATTTACCGATTGGGTTTTAGCCCCTTCCTGGTGCTCTGTCTTGTGTTACTTTCTGCAGGGCCATACATTTAAATTTGCTGGCTGGGGTATTTGTAGTCTATTAATATATTCTGGGCACCCTTTGTAGTAATTTATTTACAGTGACCACAGGTAAGACCGTATGGATGATCAGATGTCTGTCGTGTCTGAATATGTATCTCCATTTTTTCTTCTCTTGAAAGTGTGTTCAGGCTGGGCGCCTATGGCTCAACGAGCTAAGGCGCCAGCCACGTACACCTGAGCTGGCGAGTTCGAATCCAACCCGAGCCTGCCAAGCAACAATGATGGCTGCAACCAAAAAATAGCTGGGCGTTGTGGCGGGCACCTGTGGTCCCAGCTCCTTGGGAGGCAGAGGCAAGAGACTCACTTGAGCCCAGGAATTGGAGTTTACTGTGAGATGTGATGCCACAGCACTCTATCCAGGGTGACAGCTTGAGGCTCTGTCTCAAAGAAAAAAAAAAAAAGAAAGTATGTCCAATGTCTCATGATTTCAAATTGTAAATAACATACATACACACAATTTTTTACATAAATTACCTTTGGAATGGAATTTCTTTTCTCATAAGAAGCACAGATGCGCGCTGGATGTGTATACGACAGTCTTTTCAAAGAAGTGAATGTAAAGCTCACTTGGAAACATTTTTCTTTTTTGCATTTTGATGGCATTTGACTAAAGAGCCACTTTAAAATTACCTTGTTCACAAAGCATTATTCTATTCCCAGTGTCTTGAGATGGCCAGAGATAAGATTCAAATGTCGCCCTTAAAAGAAATGGCGACCATAGAAATAATCAACTTTACTAAACAGGATTATTTGGAGGAGGAAGAGGGGAAGGAGGGGAAAGAAGAAGGGAGGGAAAAGGAGGGAAGTGGAGAACGAAAAAAAGTTGGACCTTATCCTGTTAATGCTGTACCCAAGAGAAAGGGCTGCTGGAGTTAAGTGCACCAGCCCAGAAAAAAGGGGCAATATTAATTAATGAAGGTAAACCATTATTCACCTTGGTCAGGAAATAGGGTGTTCTGGGCAATCAAATATGTAGTTAATAGTTACCTTCCGCTTCAGCAAACATCTGGTGAGACTCCTCCATGAGCAAACTCAGTGGGCTCTGAAATCTGTCCTTCCCATACGGGCTCTCCTGTTCTTTTCCGCTTTTTGTTAGAGGCAGGTCTAATCTTGTCACTGACCAGCTATCACTCTTTAATGGCTTCTCACTGTTCTCTGAATGCATAAGCCACGTCCTACAAGACCCTACAGGCTCTGGCCTCTTTAAGCTTCACTCTGTGTCGCTGGTCCACTGCGGAGGCCACAAAGGCTTTCAGATGCTCATATGCATCATGTTCCTTCCACCATGTCCCTCCTTTAAAGCCTAACTCACAGGTGGCGCCTGTGGCTCAGTGAGTAGGGTGCCAGGCCCCATATGCTGGAGGTAGCGGGTTCAAACCCAGCCCCAGCCCAAAACTGCAAAATTAAAAAAAAATAAATCCTGACTCATAGATCTGTCCCCTGGCTTCCCTGGCAGCCCTGACATTCTCATCTCATACACCCCCCAAACCAGGGATGGGGAACCTGCCGCCTGAAAGCCACATGTGGCCTTTTAAATCCAAATGTTACAGAAAAAAACCTTGTATTAATACTTTGTTTGTATTTTATACTTTTATTTTAAAATGAATGTATTTAAAATATCAAAGAATAAGGGCGGCGCCTGTGGCTCAATGGAGCAGGGCGCCAGCCCCATATGCCGGAGGTTGCAGGTTCGAACCCAGCCCCAGCCCAAAACTGCAAATAAAATAAAATATCAAAGAATAAAATAATTTTCAACAAAATAATGCACCCCGATTGACCAGCACGATGAGAACATTAGTAAGCCATAGGGCTAAATTAATTTAGTTCTAACTTCCCCTGCCCGACTGCTACCCCATGAGGCTGGTTGGTGAGAGTTTATGGGGGTCAAGTATGCCAGTAGTTTATCAACTTTTTTTTTTTTTTGTAGAAGTAGAGTCTCACTTTATTGCCCTTGGTAGAGTGCCATGGCGTCACACAGCTCACAGCAACCTCCAACTCCTGGGCTTACGTGATTCTCTTGCCTCAGCCTCCCGAGTAGCCAGGACTACAGGCGCCCACCACAACGCCCGGTTATTTTTCTGTTTTGCAGTTCAGCCGAGGCTGGGTTTGAACCCGCCACCTTCGGTACATGGGGCTGGCGCCCTACTTGATGAGCCACAGGTGCCACCCAACTTTATCAGCTTTTGACAAGACGGCTCTGTGTTTCTGTTTAAAGAGGAATTTATGAATAGTTGCACAACTCAACAGTATTTTTTAGTTCTGCCTACTAAGTGGCCCATTATGTCAAAGAAGACCAAGAGAATGTTGAAAGAAGAAAACAGATTTTTCAATGAAGAATGGAAATTGTAATTGTTTCTGCTAAGGATAAGGTGATTTGCTTGCTTTGTGATACTGCGACATCAACATTAAAGACATTCAGTGAGGCCAGCACAGTGGTTCACACCTGTAATCCTAACACTCTGGAAGGCCAAAGCAGGTGCATTGCTTGAGGTCAGGAGTTCAAGACCAGCCTGAGCAAGAGTGAGATTCTGTCTCTACTAAAAATAGAAAAACTCGCTGGGCAGTGTGGTGGGTACTGATGGTCCCACCTACTCAGGAGGCTGAGACAAGAAGATCCCTTGAGCCCAAGAGTTTGAGGTTGCTGTGAGCTAGGATGCTGCAGTACTCTACCCAGCGAGAAAAAGTGAGACTCTGTCTCTAAATAAATAAAATAAAGAAATTCAGTGCTCTCCAGCATTATAACATTCATAAGGACCACAAATATTTTAAGTCAGAGGGAGAGGTGCCGAAGGTTATACTGTAGAAATTAAAAGCTGAAAAGCAAAAGCAAAGACAACTCTTTCAAGCTTTAATAAGATCTGGAAATAATGCCACTGAAGACAATTTATAAAGTACCTTATTTGCTTGGAGCAAAAGGGAAGCCATTCAGTGATGTTGAAATTGTGAAAGAATGCATTGTCGAAGTTGTAAAATGCTTAGACCCCAAGAACATATCTAAGTGCAAACTACTACCTCTTTCTAGGAGAACCATAACTGATCAGCAGCGTGAATTAGTCTTCACCTTAACGGAACAACATCATGCAATATTTCAAAAGGAAAGTATATATTATTCAATCGCTTTGGATAAATCAACTGATACTACTGATTCCACACAGGATTTATACTTCAGTTGGGTCATAACAGATTTCCTTTGCTACACCTGTTATCCTAACACTCTGGGAGGCAGAGGCGGGTGGATTGCTTGAGCTCATGTGTTCGAGACCAGCCTGAGCCACAGTGAGACCCCCATCTCTACTAAAAATAGAAAAACTAGCTGTGTGTTGTGGCAGGTGCCTATAGTTCCACCTACTCGGGAGTCTGAGGCAGGAGGATTGCTCAGGCCCAAGAGTTTGAGGTTGTTGCGAGCTATGATGATGCCATGGCATTCTACCTAGGCAACAGAGTAAGACTCTGTCTCAAAAAAAAAAAAAAAAAATTACTCACTTTGGGTACTCTTGAGAACAGAACCCAGGGAATAGATATCTTCAATAATTTTCAAAATAAATGTGAAGTTGGACTGAATTTGGTAAATTTAGCAAGTGTATGAACAGACAGTGCCCCTTTCATGACAGGAAAATATGAAGGGCTTTTTGCACAGATTTAAAACAATATTACCAGGTCCAGATGCTCTCATTTTTCTTTTCTTTGTATTTGCATCAGCAAAATCTCTTTGCTAAAACTACTATTATAAGTGACATTTTGCAACAAGTTATAAATATTGTTACCTATATTTGTGCAAATGCAACATGGCATGGTCAGTTTTTCAACATGCAAAAGGTGAACGCAAAAGGTGACACATTCAGTGTGAATGTGTCATCAAATTTTATAAGGAACAGAATCAATAGGGCAGCGCCTGTGGCTCAAAGGAGTAGGGCACTGGCCCTATATACCAGAGAGGTGCAAACCTGGCCCTGGCCAAAGACTGCAAAAATAAAAAAAATTTTTTTTTAATAATAGAATCAACAATGTGCATTGTTGAAAGATTTCTATAGGAATGTTGCATTTATGTGTGATATCATGCCAAATCAAAACGACTTGAATGACAAGACAAAGGAAAGAAGAAAAAAAACAACCTGAATATTTCTTTCTTTCTTTCTTTTTTTTTTTTTTTTTTGAGACAGATTCTCAGACTGTTGCTCTCAGTAGAGTGCTGTGGTGTCACAGCTCACAGCAACCTTAAACTCTTGGGCTTCAAGGATTCTTTTGCCTCAGTCTCCCAAGTAGCTGGGACTACAGGCACCTGCCACAACTCCCAGCTATTTTTTGTTGCAGTTGTCTTGTTTGACAGGCCCGGGTTGGATTCGAACCCTCCAGCTCTGGTGTATGTGGCTGGCGCCCTCGCTGCTAAGGTACAGGCGCCAAGCCGTTGAATATTCTCTGCAAGGTAAAACTAAGTCTATATGTAATACATGGCAAAAACAAGTCCAAGCACTTTGAAAAAAGCTATCTTTTCTCAAAAAGCAATTTTGAACGAACATTTTTCCCAGTTAGCAAAGGTCATAGACAAACAGGATGATATGTGCAAATCATTTGAAGAATACAAAGCTGTTAGAGACCTATTAATTGGAAAATACGATGAATGGTTCACTGCCTTTAAGAATCATGACATTACACTCAAATTAGTATTTTGGCCTAACCTAGTTGATATCACCAAAGCACCTAAATAACTACAGATGGAATTTATTGAGCTCTCAGTAGATGACATTTTAAAGTCATTGATGCTAAGAATGATCCAACTGAAATATGGAAAAATGCAGAATACCCACGCCTTTGGCAGCATGCACCAAAAATGCTTTCTTGCTTTTCAACCCCTCAACACTTAATGCTATGAATCTGCATTCTGCTGCCTAACCCAAACCAAGATGCCCTGTAGGTCACAAATGTAGGTCACCCATTTAGAGGATCAACTGAAACAATGGGCCTTCATGCTTCAACCAAATATTCAAATGCTTTTCAACGAAAAGCAACAAAGTCACTAAAAGGTTAGTTAATGTGACAATTAGCAAACAGTTTTCATCTTTTGAAGTTAAGAGATTTTTACAAAATCACTACGTTTTTAAGTATCACTAATTAAAGTTTCTTGAATGTATCCTTATTAATTACAGCTAAATTGGCTCGGCGCCTGTGGCTCAACGGGCTAAAGTGCCAGCCACATACACCTAAGCTGGCGGGTTCGAATCCAGCCTGGACCCGCCAAATAACAATGATGGCTGCAACCAAAAAATGGCCAGGCGTTGTGGCGGGCACCTGGTAGTCCCAGCTACTTGGGAAGCGGAGGCAAGAGACTCGTTTGAGCCCAGGAATTGGAGGTTGCTGTGAGCTGTGATGCCACAGCACTCTATCCAGGGTGACAGCTTGAGGCTCTGTCTCAAAAAAAAAAAAAATTACAGCTAAATTAATGAGGCCTCCCAAAAGCTTCCCCACCCCTTTCCCACACCCAACCAAATAGTAGCCCATACCTTTCTCCAGGGGGTGCATCACAGTTTATAATTATATACACTTCAATTTGAATTTTCCCAGAAGGAGACCTTGAAGCAAGAATCCGCGCACAAGTAGTTTGTTTGGAAACCGATGCTAAAAAAATACCTAGTAATTGGGCAGCACCTGTGCTCATCAACTAGGGCACTGGCCCCATACACTGAAGGTGGCGGATTCAAACCCAGCCTCGGTTGAACTGCAAAACAGAAAAATAGCCGCGCGTTGTGGCGGGCATCCCAGCTACTTGGGAGGCTGAGGCAAGAGAATCGCCTAAGCCCAGGAGTTGGAGGTTGCTGTGAGCTGTGTGACGCCACAGCCCTTGGAGGGCAATAAAGTGAGACTCTGTCTCTACAAAAACAACAACAACAACAAAAAAAACACCTAGTAAGGGAGTGGGGGAGTGCCAAGTAAGTTACTTCCATGGACAACTGAGCTTCAGCCTGCTGGGAAACCAGTATGGAATGCACACCTCCGAAAGCCCACCCTGGCACATTTGCATACTAACCCCCTGGTATTTCTGGCCTGCTGTACTCCCAGGCAAAGAGATGCAGATGCTGACAGCTGGAAATCAGCCTGGTCTATTGCAATGATGATGGAGCCCGAGGGATTATGGGTATGGCCCTGAGAGTTCTGTATCATATACATGTACATTTGCAGGTAGCACAAGCATATATGTACGTGTGCATGTAGATAGGCACGCATTTGTGTGATTTTATCAATCACATCTCTCTCCCCCTGTAGATCCCCCTGAGAACAGGGGCTGAGTATCCCACCCATTCAGTGCCTGGGCCCACTTCCTCTTGTCCGCCATTAAAACCACTCCCTTCCTAACGGCCTCAACTACCTGGTTCCTCTTACCCTCTGTCCCAGTCACTCTGGACGACTATCATCCTTCTCCAACCTGCACCCAAGCAGATTAATGTTGAGAAAATTACACAACCGAGCTGCTGAGTTTTACTTTAAATTTATGATCCAAACCTCAAAGACATACCGGATGCTGCCTGAGAAGAAAATAACTCTGTTTCTCAGAACTCCCACACCCCACCTCCACCCTCAGTCTCAGCTGAGGACCTCATTGAAAAGATAGATATCATCAGATCAGACAAGAACTCCCTCTTCTTCTCACCCCTTCTTCTTCTTTCCTGTTATGCTGAGGAAAGTTTCCTTCTGCCTTAGAAAAACCAAACCTTCCGCTGGTTCTCTGGATTCTAGCCCCTCTGTGTTCCTCATAGCTTTGCTCCTAGGTTATCCCTTTCCTCCTGCTTCATTCAACTCTCTTGTCTTCACCTGTTCATTCTAAGCAACACACCAAGGTAGTCCAGGGCCTTGCTACTCAAAATGTGATTCATGGACCAGCCGCACAGGCCTCACCTGGAGCTTGTTAGAAATGCGGAATATTTCTGTCTTACAAAAAAAAAATAAAAAATAAAAAAAAAAAGAAAGAAATGCAGAATATCCTACTCAGAGGGGCAGAAACAGAATCTGCATTTTAACAGATGTCCAGATGGTTCTGAGGCACATCAAAGTTTGATAAGCACTGGGCTTAGGGATTCCCATTAAAAAAAAGGAAAAAACATACAGCCCTCTCTACTCCATATCCCCCATCAACTAGATTTCCATTTCTCTGCTCTCTACCCAGCCAAACTTTTATCCTTTCATTCAACAAATGAACATCGACTTGGTACCAAGCAGTCTTCTAGGTTCTGCAGAGACAGAATAAATGAAATATGTATGATCGGTGTGCGTGTATGATATCCTAGGGGCAGAGAAATCAAATTAAGAAAGAAGACATTGGCTCGGCGCCTGTGGCTCAATGGGCTAAGGCGCCAGCCATGTACAACTGAGCTGGTGGGTTCGAATCCAGCCCCAGGGCCCGCCAAACAACAATGATGGCTGCAACCAAAAAATGGCCAGGCGTTGTGGCGGGCGCCTGCAGTCCCAGCTACTTGGGAGGCGGAGGCAAGAGACTCGCTTGAGCCCAGGAATTGGAGGTTGCTGTGAGCTGTGATGCCACAGCACTCTACCGAGGGTGACAGCTTGAGGCTCTGTCTCAAAAAAAAAAAAAAAAAAAGAAAGAAGACATCAGCTGCGCCCATAGCTCAGTGGGTAGGGCGCCGGCCACATACACCAAGGCTAGCGGGTTCAAATCTGGCCTGGGCCAGCTAAAACAACAATGACAACTGCAACAACAACAACAACAAGAAAAATAGCTGGGCATTATGGCGGGCGCCTGTCGTCCTAGCTACTTGGGAGGCCGAGGCAAGAGAATCATTTAAATCCAAGAGTTTTAACGTGAGCTGTGACGCCATGGCACTCTACCCAGGGTGACAGCTTGAGACTGTGTCTCAAAAAAGGAAAAAAGAAAGAAAGAAGACATGATCAGGTCATAAATAAGTGCTTTGCAGAGAAATATGTGGTCATGTGATTATCACCAGATGGCCACTTTAGATCACTCCAAAGAGGTGACATTTAAACTGAGATCTAAGTGACAAGAAGCCATCCTTAGAGTTGTCTCCACAGGCTGTCTCATTTCCTCACTTATCATTCCCCTGTTTACCCTCCAGCCAATACAGTTGGCTTCTATCATCATGCCATTAAAACCGCTTCACGAGGTTTTCAGCGGCTGCCATGTTGTCATAAGCAATGGCTCCTTTTCTGTACTTAGATTCCTCGACTTCTCAGGACATTTAGGCTATCTGACTACTTTTTTCTTTCTATAACATTGTAAAGTAAGTCAGTCACCTAATTAACCTTTCCTTGCCGTGCATTGTTCAATGTTATCGCTTGTTTAAAAACAAAAATCAAAGACTTGGGCAGCGCCTGTGGCTCGTTGAGTAGGGCACCGGCCCCATATACTGTAAGTGGCAGGTTCAAACCCGGCCTTGGCTGAACTGCAAAACAGAAAAATAGCCGGGCGTTGTGGTGGGCTCCTGTAGTCCCAGCTACTCGGGAGGCTGAGGCAAGAGAATCCCCTAAGCCCAGGAGTTGGAGGTTGCTGTGAGCTGTGTGATGCCACGGCACTCCACCCAGGGAAATAAAGTGAGACTCCACAAAAAAAAAAAAAAAAAAAATCAAAGACTTTTCTGGATAGGAGAAGAGAGGATAGGGAAGATGAAGGGAAAAGGAAATAAATAAGGTAAATTTTTTCAAATATAAACATGTCATTCCAAGTTCAGGGAAAAAATGCATTTTATTTTATATATATTTTATTTATTTATTTATTTAGAGACAGAGTCTCACTTTATCGTCCTTGGTAGAGTGCTGTGGCGTCACAGCTCACAGCAACCTCCAACTCCTGGGCTTAGGCGATTCTCTTGCCTCAGCCTCCCGAGTAGCTGGGACTACAGGTGCCCGCCACAGCACCCAACTATTTTGTGTTGCAGTTGTCATTGTTGTTTAGCTGGTGCCTGCCACAGCACCCGGCTATTTTTTTGTTGCAGTTTGGCCAGGGCCGGGTTCAAATCTGCCACCCTCGGAATATGGGGCTGGCACCCTACCCACTGAGCCACAGGCACCGCCCTTTACTTTGCATTTTTTAAAACCCTTTGTTACATCAGGTATATCTATAAATGAGATAATAACTACTTTGATCCAGCTCACCAAGGGAAAGTCTGGTTCAGCATTTCATCTGGAGGTCAGCAGTTCTCCCTGAGTCTCTCTGGATATCTGGGCAGGAAGGAGAGCTCGAGGGGGCTGAGAGGCTTCCCACTGGCCCCCCAGCCTGAACTCATTCCCATTCCTACTCCACCTTTTTTTCCCTTGGTGAGCAGATTGGAGGTGGGGCGGAAGATAATCATTTGCTGAAAACTACAGAACCTCACCCAGGAGATAGATGGAAGCTATTATTAGCCTGCTGATGTACAGAAAGACCTAATTTAGCCCAGAGAAGGTAGTTTAGGGATATCAGTATATCGTGTACCCAAGTGCAAGTTTCATAAAAAGTAAGAGAACAATGTACCACATTCATGGTGTTCACGGATTGTCAAATACGTAGGTATTTCTTTTTAATTACCAAATAGCACTGGGGGCCACACACAGTTCCCGGGCTGCCTTAGTGCTGCACACAGAAGCTTGGTCCTAGACTCATAGCAGTGATGGATTCACATCCACCATGTGGTCATGGGGCTGGAAAGAAAATCCCAGAGGTTAGGAGGTGGTTGTTGCTTCAGGCCCCTGTTTACTCCAATAGCAAAAGACACGAGTTAAAGCAAAAGAAGAACGTCTTGCAGCATGTGAAAATTATACGAAATCCACATCTCAGTATCCATTAATAAAGCTGGAACATACCAAGGCCTATTCATTTACATATTGCCTATGACTGTTTTTTACAACAGTGGAAGAGTTGAATAGTAACAGAGACATTATGGCCTGCAAAGGCTAAAATAGTTACCATCTGGCCCTTTGCAGAAAAGGAAGTTCACTGATCCCTGGTCTGTAGAAAGCAGTGCAGATGTTTTGGCCTTGGATTCCAGGTTCTGTGAGAGGGTGATCAAACCCTGACCTCTGCTCACAGCTTTGCCTATGGTACTTTTTTCCTCCTTCACATTTCTCCCACCATGGTCCTGATAAACATCTTCTGGTCCCTCCTTTAAATGTCACACTGGGCCAGCATGGTGGCTCACACCTGTAATCCAGCACCCTGGGAGGCCAAGGTGGAAAGGTCACTTGAAGTTGGAAGTTTGAGACCAGCATGAGCAAGAGCAAGGCCTCATTTCTGGTAAAAATAGAAAAATTAGCTCAGCATGGTGGCACGTCCCTGTAGTCCCAGCCAAGAGGCTGAGACAGGAAGATCATTTGAGACCGAGAATTTGAGGCTGCAGTGAGCTATGATGATGCCACTGCACTCTAGCCCAGGCAATAAAGCAAGACCCTGTCTCAGAAAAAAGAAAGCCATGCTGTCCCGCCTCTGTGATTTCTCCTTGTGTTCCCCTCATCTGGAAACCACACCCAGTGCTCTCACTTTGCTTTTATGCCAATTTTTCTCAACCTTCAAGCAGGCCTTCCCACATCTCTCAGCTATAATTTATTTCTCCACCCTCTTTTTTGGCCATAATTCTTTCTGTACTGTCTCATGACACACCAGTTTCCTACTTTGCATTATAATTATTTATGCACATGTTTTATTCCCCCTCTAGACTATAAACTCCTTGAAGAATGCATTGGCTCATTACAAAATTAGCATTCTGAGAACCCTTATTTGCATCACACATAAGATCTCTTGTCTTCAGCAAAAAGGAGTATACTTATGACACATATAATTGGCACTTATCACACAAATCAATGATAATGGGGAACAAGGGCAAGATGGTTAATTAAAACCCACAGCAAATTCCTCCAAAATTCAACTTTGCCTTCTCTACCACTTGACCAGGGTAATAGGGACTGGTTTATATTAAATCCCCTTTCTTTATTTTTTGTTTTCCCTTCACCCTTCGTAGATGTGTAATGTCATTGGCCATCATGTAGTTAGTGACAGCAGCAAGATCAGAAGTGAATAATCCACTCACTGAATCATCAGGCCTCCAGTTCTGGAAAGCTTTGGAGGATGTTCTTTCCAATAAGGGCAGGAGTCTCTGAACTTCTGCCTCCAGGGTTCTGTAAAGATTTGTGTGTGCGCCATTTGGAACTTAGATATTGAAAAATAACCTTTTCGTATGGTTCTGCTACTCAAAATAATAGGTGACATTAAAGTAAAAAAATCAATAAAACAATCAAGTTCCCTGCACATATGTCTGATTAGGCAGGCCAAATATTCTATGGCAAACATTAATTCAACATGAAATGATAAGGAAATAGAATAAATATGAAAAATAACCCTGCCTGCCAAAGCAACATATGCGTTTGAGATGATTCTTTGCACCCATGACTAGTGTACACAAACATTGTGTTAAACCTCTCCTCCTAATAGCCTCATTTCTCACATGCTTTTCTGAGGAAAAAATGTGATGCTAATTTAAGATGACTTATCCTGCTAAGCATATAAATAAAAAATAGTTCAGAATCCAGAACATGACAGAACTCCCCTTTCAAGTTTAATTAAATACTTTTAATTGGCAATTCAATTGGCAGACTGTATATTTCGGGTTGGAGAGATGAAGGCAGAGCAGACCCCGGGTTAGATACAAAATAGGAGATGTGGGGCATAGACAATTGCTTTATGGTGTTGATGTCAGGCAGGGGAAAAAGGCGACTATCCGACTATCCGTACCTCTGGGAAGGAATCAGCAATGAACAGGGCAAATGCTAGAGGGGCTAATCAGTATTATAAAATGTCATTTAGAAAGATATTTACATTGTTAATTAAGCAATGAGGCTGATAACTGCTACTCTGTACATTGCGCTAATTACCCCAGTGCCTTGGAAGACTTTCTAATCAGCCAGATCAATAGGCCCCTGGTTTATGGTAATCACGCAGTGTCATCCGGCTTCTGAAGTGCTGTGCCTACAGCAGTCTGCACCCGGCTCAGCTCCCGCCCACCGTCCTGTGCTAGAGGCAGCCAGCATTCACCTGTCTGCCCACATCACAGCGGGCAGGCTGATGCCCCCTCACGCCCAAGGCCTGCAGCAAGGGAACTAGAATCCCACCATGCACTGCGTCACCATCAATTGTTCAGGAGAGAAGCCTGAGCCTTTGTGCTCCATGAGATTTTTATGTAGCCACAGCTCTCTTTACTCCCAGCAATTAGAAAGATCACACAAAGTCCTGAGGGGTGAGGGCTATGAGGAAGACCCTCAGATTGAAGTCTCCTTTCTGCCATTGATTCTGACAGTAGGACCTTGGAGCAGGACACGACGGTTGTTTGCATGGCCAGAGACCAAGTAGGAAGGTCAGTTCGGCTCAGCTCCTGCGTAGACTTTTAGGGCTTCTCGCTTGTTTTGTTTTTCACTGATCATTAACATGATCAGATTGGTCTTCTGAGCCAGAAGAACCAAACTGCTTATATCTCCCCGGTCAGCCTCTCTGGGGCCCCAGCAAGACAATGAAGGATCCGAAAAACATAATGAAAAGCAAAGACAGCCTAATGGAGGGTGTTTTCATGTGTTCAGCTGCCTCTTGGTCATTCACCAGGAAGAAGAGTGTGTATTAAGGAGACCCAGAAATAATTCATTTACCTCCTTGCAACCCGTAATTTCTATCTCCTCCTCCATCAAACTTCCAATGAAAAATCATAAGCTGGTAACCAAGTGGCCTGGTTTAAACACTAACTTATTTACTCCCTGCTCTCATTCCCTGGTAAGTGTCCTAAAGAACAGTCAAAATCCCACTTGGAAGGTAACAAGTGAAAAAGAAGATTAGCAAAGGGCTCAGATAACCCATAGATTGAATAAGCAGTCCCCAAATAATTGAGAGTCAACTACACGTGAACTTTAAGCAGCAGCCAAGGGAGGGTCTGGAGGTGGAAAGCCAAGGTAAGAGAGACGCTGGGGTGCAATTAGGGATGGGAGCAGCTGGGCTCCATTTCTTCAGTTGAGAAACACAACTCCTTCTGTGCACCTCTGCAGAGGGCGCCTGAACTTTCATGGCTGACTCCCCACCCCTAACAGGCAGGGCCTCCAAGTTCAAGGCCAGCTCCTGCACTGGGCTTTGGGATGGGGCCAATTTGTCAAGTTGTTTTAGTGCTTTGATGTGTAAACTAATCATCCATCATTGTGCTCTAATTAAACTTAAGCGGTGCAATGGATTTGCTGTCACAGAGGCCAGGGGCCCTCCTGGATTGGGGAGGGATGGACAGCATCTCCTGAAAGCTGCCCAGCCAGCGGAGAGCAAAGAGCAAGGAAATGTCACACATGAACATAAAAGGATCTGGAAAACCCCTGCCAGGCCAAGGAGGCTGGAGAAAATGGGACAAACCAGCAACCAGGGAGAGTCTTTGAGTCTGATTTCTGAGGTGCTATCACCCTCAGCATAAGTGCCTAGACATAACAAGCTCAGGTCAAGTAGGTAACTACAAGGTGACCTTACGTTTGCCATGGTAAGACCTCTCTTAGAGGCCAGCTGGTCCGGAATCGTCAAAAGGTAACCCAGTTTCACAAAGTGAATGAGCAATTCCCCCCTACACCCAAACCAGATGACCAAAAGGTTCAGGCAGAATGGTTTCAGGAGTCTTTGTAAAATATTGCTCTTTTTTAAAATTTTATTTATTTATTTATTTATTATCACTGGGGATTCATCAAGGGTACAAACAGCCAGGTTACACTGATTGCATTTGTTAGGTAATTTCTTTTTTATTTTATTTTATTTTTTTGACACAGTCTTACTCTGTGGCCCTGGGTAGAGTTCTATGGCTTATAGCTCCCGTCAAAGCTGGGTTCGAGTGATTCTCTTGCCTCAGCCCCCTGAGTAGCTGGGACTACAGGCACCGGCCACAATATCCAGCTAGTTTTCTATTTTTAGTAGAGACGCAGTCTCACTCTTGCTGAGACTGGTCTTGAACTCCTGAACTCAAGCAATCCACCTGCCTCAACCTCCCAGAGTGCTGGGATTACAGGCATGAGCCACCATGGCCAGCCTAAAATGTTGATCTTTACCACAACATCTTTTTCCTCTCCCCAAGTATTTGCATTTTAAGAGGGGTGCCTAGAATTATGATGGGGAGACTGGATTCTCCTTAGGAAGAAGAAAGAGTCAGAGGAAAGAGACAGAAGATATTGTGATGTGTATCCAAGGTGTAGCGTCACCTGCTCAAAAATCTGACCCTTGACTGGCTCCAGGGCCCCACAAGAGGGCAGAGATGGGGATGTCTTTGTCTTGTGCTGTGCCAACATTTTGTGGGATCTCAACCCAGATAATGCTGATTTATTTGTGCTGTTGCCTCGATGCAATTGATAAATCCCACTCCATGGAAACAGTGTAGGGACATAATGACAAAGTTCTTTTCTTCTTCACCCGTGTATTTACTCCGCAGCTATTAATTAAGCATCTGGGTACAAGACGTCCAATGCTGTATGATCAAAGTTATGCAAACTATAGCCTCTGCCATGAAAGAATTCATACGCTCAGAGGAAAGATAAGATGTTACTTGTTATTGCAAGTAATTCAATAACAAACACACCTGTGAAAGAAAAAAATAAGTCAAGCATATTGCATAGACTTCATATGGAACTGTCTCAACATCTCCAATAAGGCAACATAAGGGCTCGGTGCCCATAACTCAGTGGTTAGGGCGCCGGTCACATGCACTGAGGCTGGTGGGTTCAAACCCAGCCCAGGCCTGTTAAACAATAATGACAACAACAACAAAAGTCACTCTACCGAGGGCAACATAATGAGACTCAGTCTCAAAAAGTCAATAAATAAATATAAGATTAAATAAAATACTTTTTTAAAAAAAGGCGACGTAGGAAAAGAAAGAAAGGAAAGGACACTAACTTTTTTTTTGTTTTTGAGACAGAGCCTTGTTCTGCCACCTGGACTAGAGTGCTGTGGCCTCAGCCTGGCTCACAGAAACCTCAAACTCGTAGGCTCAAGTGATCCTCCTGCTTCAGCCTCCCGGAGTGCTGGGACTACAGGGGTGAGCCACCGTGCCCAGCCAGGACACTAACATTTATTGACAACCTTTATATATATGCCAGACTCTATGCTATGTATTATCACAAATTTTCTCTCTTCTAGTACTCACCAGCACCCTTTAAGATGGACTTTAATATTTTTATTTTACAGATGAGACAGCTGAGACTAAATATAAATGCCATCTAAAAGTGTGGCTGGGCGAGGCACGGTGGCTGACACCTGTTATCGTAGCGCTCTGGGAAGCCAAAGGAGGGGTGGATTGCTTGAGGTCACGAGTTCAAGAGCAGCCTGAGCAAAAGCAAGACCCCCATCTCCACTAAAATTAGAAAAAATTGGCTTGGCGCCTGTGGCTCAATGAGCTAAGGCGTCAGGCACATACACCCGAGCTGGAGGGTTTGAATCCAGCCTGGGCCTGCCAAGCAACAATGACGGCTGCAACCAAAAAATGGCCGGCCGTTGTGGCAGGCGCCTGTACTTGGGAGGCAGAGGCAGGAGAATCGGTTGAGCCCAGGAGTTGGAGGTTGCTGTGAGCTGTGATGCCACAGCACTCTACACAGGGTGACAGCTTGAGGCTCTGCCTCAAAAAAAAAAAAGAAATATACAATAGTACAACCAAATAACAGAGGAGTGGGAAGGAGAGAAAAATCATCAAGAAAGATACTTGCTTTTTTTTTTTTTCCACTACCGTTTGTGCTCCAGATATTGTTCTGGGCTCTGGGGATTCGAAATGAAATGAAACAAAGTTCCTGACATTAAGGAGGAAACTCATTTTGGATGTAAATAGCAATGACAGAAATAATCACAGGATATCATGAATGAATAGGAAGTAGACACCTATTTAAGCCTAAGAGGGTCTGCATTTAACCCAGGCCTGGAAAACCCTGTTTGGATTTTAGTGGTGAAGATGGGAGGTAGAAAGGGGGGTGGGGGAAGCTGATGGCAGAGGCTGCCTTCTTTTTTTTTTTTTCTTTTCAGTTTTGGGCCAGGGCCAGGTTTGAACCCACCACCTCCAGGATGTGGGGCTGGCGCCCTACTCCTTGAGCCATAGGCACCCCCCAGAGGCTGCCTTCTTGCTTGACTTGCGTGACTCCCACTGCTTGCAATGGCCATCTGGGAGGTTCTTTTCTCTGTCCAGTCCTAATCATTCCTATATGCACAGTTTAAAGTTCCACCTTCTCTAGAAGACTCTGCTGAATCTCCCCACCCTGACTTTGTTTTTTTTTGAGACAGAGCCTCAAGCTGTCACCCTGGATAGAGTGCTGTGGCATCACAGCTCACAGCAACCTCCAATTCCTGGGCTCAATCGAATCTCTTGCCTCTGCCTCCCAAGTAGCTGGGACTACAGGTGCCCTCCACAACGTCCAGCCATTTTTTGGTTGCAGCCGTCATTGTTATTTGGCGGGCCCGGGCTGGATTTGAACCCGCCAGCTCAGGTGTACGTGGCTGGCGCCTTAGCCCGCTGAGCCACAGGCGCCGAGCTTTTTTTTTTTTTTTTTAAGAGACAGGGTCCCGCTTTGTCGCCTAGGATCGAGTGTAGAGTGTAGTGGCACGATCACAGCTCATGGCAGCCTGGAACTCCTGGGCCCAAATGGTGAGCCACAGCGCCCGGGCAGATTACTAAATTATTAAAACAGTTCAGGGGAGTATTACATGTCTCATTTTACAGAAGACAAAAACCAGGCCCGGACACTTCCTAAAGATTTCACAACTCGGGCGGCGCCTGTGGCTCAAAAGAGTAGGGCGCCGGCCCCATATACCGGAGGTGGCGGGTTCAAACCCGGCCCCGACCAAAAAAATAAAAATAAAACTGACAAAAAAAAAAAAAAAAGATTTCACAACTAATTAGTGGCTGAGCTCAGATTCAATAGCAGTTATATTACTGTTCCCTGAACACTCCCTCCGCGCCTTTGCCACGCTCCCCTTTGTGAAGGCGCCCCTCCGCGAGTTCCCAGACCCCTCCGGTCCCTCCCGGGGACCCCCACCACCTTTCTTCCCCTTGAGCTGCATCTCTGGTTCCTCCATAGCGACTGCTGCCACCGAATCAGTGGACAGAAACCGGAAGTCCGAAGGCCGGGACTGCTGCCTAAGCCTTCCCTGTGGAAACCAGACGCCGCACGACTCCAGTTCCGGTATCAGTTGGCCTGCTCACCCTACTTCTCGATCTCCGAGACAGAAAAGGGGATGTGAGTGAGATGGAGGGAAGGATGCACTCCGGGGGGTGGGTGAGGAGGGGGAGGGGACCCCTGAAGCTCCAGTTCGGACACCCAGGAGGGGGAGGGGCAAGGACCCCCTGGTTCCCCAAACCTCCTTTTCCCGGGGCAGACGTATTGGAAGACCATTCTACACATTGCCCACTTCGGGCCGCATGAACCCCTCCTTTAGTCCTCTGCTGCTACCAAATCCCTGCACATGCTTATTAAACTTCGGAGCAGCAGAAAAGACCTCATTACCTAACTAGAGAGCAGTGCCACCTCGCCAGTTTAAACTCTCGACACCCCACCTACTTCCCCGCTACCCTCCCACTTTAGAAAGACCCGCCCATCCTTCCAGGACTGCAGCCGATTGGCTTCCATTGGAAAAATCTGCTGACGGAGCTAGAAGTGGAGAGGAAACAGGAGCAGGGAAATTCTCTGAACCCTTTGAGACCCCGCCCATTTCTTCCGGAGCCATTGGTTAGGTGGGGGAGTGGGAGAAAGAACGCGCAGGCTCAGTTGGCACCTCTAGGGCCCTTACAGAAGCCACGCCTTTCCCCAGTCTTAACGGGGCAGAGCATCTCTTATTGCTCGGGACCTTTCGTACTTTTGCGGGGAGGAGGTGCGCAGGCGCAGTGGGGGAGCTCTGTAGTGTGGGGGGAGCTCTGGAGTTGGGGGAGATAGCGGTCTGGTATCGATTTGCTCCCTGTCCCCGCAGAGGAAGCTAGGACGCTGAGGGTCCAGTCTCTCACCTCTTCCCTACCATATCCGTTGGCAGAAAAAAGTTTGTGAATTGGGCCCCCAAGTTTTGGGGAAACTGGACTTGCGGCGCAGGGGGACAGAGGAGTCTCCTGGGGAGGTGAGTGGACCCTGAATCAGTTTGGGAGGCGCGGATGGGATTGGTGCCAATTGCATCTTTGTTTAGCCCTCACTCATTCTGGAACCCTCACTCCCAAATAACCAAAGCGACTGTTTATTAAGTTCTGCCCTAATTGGGCCCCCTGCTAAGCCACTTACAGACTATTTATTTTAGGCCTCATTTCCCCATTTTACTAAGAAGGAAACTGAGGCTCAGAGGTTGTCACATGCCTGAGTTCGCACAGCGTATCCATGGGGGTATTTGAATACCCAGACAGCTGACAGAAGGGTTGGACTTTTTTAGCATTGCGTATTGCTTTTGCCTTGGTGGTGGTGAATAGTAGGGCCAAAAAGCAGTTGGACTTTGGTTTTAATTTCCTGGCTCTGGCAATTAATTTGAGTTTCAGTTTAACCACTCTCATAGTCCAACGCCAGGTATGCAGTCAGTGCCTACTTAATATGAGCTGTTGGTAATTATTGTCATCTCTCCCTTTCTGGTGTCCCCCCAGCTTCCCCCATGGAGCACACTCAGCCTGCAGAGGACCTCATCCTGACCCAGCAGCCCCCTGCCTTAGAACTTGGGGACCCTGAAGACCCTGAGGATGAAGCCCCAGATGGCTCTGACACTGTGGTACTCAGTCTCTACCCTTGCACCCCAGAGCCTGGGAATCCTGAACCAGACGCCAGTGTCTCTTCCCTGCAGGGTAAGGTACCTCCTCTGGGATTCAATGCTGATAGAATGTCAGATAAGACCTCTGTCTTTTTCTTTTTTTCTTTTTTTTGGAGACAGAGTCTCACTTTCCTGCCCCTGGTAGAGTGCTGTGCGGTCATAGCTCACAGCAACCTCAAACTCTTGTGCTTAAGTGATCCTCTTGCCTCAGCCTCTCAGGTAGCTGGACCTACAGGCACCCGCCACAAAACCTGGCTATTTTTTTAGAGATGGTGTTTCACTCTTGTTCAGGCTGGTCTTGAATTCACCCACCTTGGCCTCCCAGAGTTCTGAGATTACAGGCATGAGCCACCTCACCTGGCCTAAGACCTCTGTTTTTATGATCCACTCCCTAGGACATGTCTTCCCTCTCTACCCAACAAGGTTATTCACAACTTTGTACATTTTTATGTGGTGGTACATATAGTACACAACATAAAATTTACCATTTGAACTAGAATTGCAGTACAATTTAGTGTCAGAAAGTACATTCACAGTGTTGTATAACTACCACCTCTATCTAGAATTTTTTCATCACCCCAAAAGGAACTCCATACCCACTACCCATTCTCCTTTCCCTCTATTTCTTGGCAACTAATATACTTTCTGTCTCTATGGATTTGTCTGTTCTGGAAACTTGATATAAATGGTGTCATACAAGCTCGGTGCCCATAGCTCAGTGGTTAGGGCACCAGCCACATACACCAGGGAAGGTGGGTTCGAACCTGGCCCAGACCTGCTAAACAACAATGAGAACTGCAACAAAAAAATAGCCAGGTGTTGTGTAGTCCCAGCTACTTGGGAGGCTGAGGCAAGAGAATCACTTAAGCTCAAGAGTTTGAGGTTGCTATGAGCTGTGATGCCATGGCACTCTACCAAGGGCTACATAGTGAGACTCAGTCTCAAAAAAAAAAAAATAGGGGCTCGGTGCCTGTGGCTCAACGGGCTAAGGCATCAGCCACGTACACCTGAGCTGGCGGGTTCGAATCCAGCCTGGGCCCACCAAACAACATTGATGGCTGCAACCAAAAAATGGCCGGGCGTTGTGGCGGGCACCTGTAGTCCCAGCTACTTGGGAGGCAGAGGCAGGAGACTCGCTTGAGCCCAGGAGTTGGAGGTTGCTGTGAGCTGTGATGCCATGGCACTCTACCCAGGGT
>CAUYON010123507.1:0-29232 GCA_963573935.1 Arctocebus calabarensis | reverse complement strand
GACCCACCAAACAACAATGACGGCTGCAAGCAAAAAATGGCCAGGCATTGTGGCGGGCGCCTGTAGTCCCAGCTACTTGGGAGGTGGAGGCAAGAGACTCGTTTGAGCCCAGGAATTGGAGGTTGCTGTGAGCTGTGATGCCATAGCACTCTATCCAGGGTGACAGCTTGAGGCTCTGTCTCAAAAAAAAAAAGAAAAAACAATCCCTTACTGCCCCTTCATAGTCACACCCTCCAACCTGACCCATGGAAATCACTGAGCCCATCACTATTAAAATTGAAGCAATAGGTATGTTACCTTTGAGACAGACTTTTATTCACTCAGCAAATTGTTCTTAATACTCCTGCAAGTTGTTTGGTGTACACACGTACAGTTTTATTTTTTGTTACTGAGTTTGTGTTTAACTCTTTTGTGTGGATGTACCATAGTTCATGCATTCTGTTGATGGCCATTTGGGTTGTTCCCAGTGTTTTGTTGTTTAAATAAAGATGCTATAAACATTTGTGTACAAAATTTTGTGTCAACATAAGTTTTCATTTCTCTGGGAAAGATACTTAGGAACATGAGTAATATGTTACTTACTTCATATGGTAAGTTTGTGTTTAACTTTCTAAGAACTGCCAAACTGTTCCCGAGATTGGCTGTAGTAATTTGCATTTCTGCCATCAGAGAATGAAATAGAGTCTGCACACTCTGTATGTTTTATGTCCTTTTTAGAATGTGGCACTGTCAGCATATTTTAGCTTTCCTGTTAAGCTGTGGTGACTTAGATTTTCCTAATGGAAAATGATGTTCAACACCTCTGCATCCACTGAAAACCGTATCAGGTGAAGCTCTAATTTTTGCTTCTAAGCAGCTATTTTAAAAACTCAATAGCTTATTCCATTTAATAATATAGTTACCCTTTCTATTCCTTTTTCCCCATTTCTGATGTTACCTTTCCTCTTGTTATTTCATATGTATCAGAATTTGCTTTAATCATTATTCTTTGAGCTGGCACCTGCTGGCAAAAAAAAAAATATATTACTTTTTCTGAGGAATAGAGTTATTATCTCTTTTCTATCCAGAGTCATTTCCCTTGATCAAATAAGGGTAGTTAATCCAGTTTATAAATGGTTGAGTCCTTTTTCTGTTCTGTTTTGTTGTTGTTTGGTTTTTGAGACAGTCTCAGTTTGTTGCCCTCAGTAGAGTGCTGTGACGTCATAGCTCATGGCAACCTCAAACAAGATCTTGGGCTCAAGCAAGCAATCGTCTTACTTCAGCCTCCTGAGTAGCTGGGACTACAGGCGCCCACCACAACGTCCAGCTATTTTTTAGGGAGGGGGGGCCTCGCTCTAGCTCAGACAGGTGTCAAACTTCTGAGCTCAGGTGATCCGCCCGCCTGGGCCTCCCAGTGTTGGGATTACAGGCTTGAGCCACCAAGTCCGTACCTGGGGTCTCCTTGCTCAGGCTGGTCTCGAGCTCATGAGCTCAAGTGATCCACCTGCCTCGGCCAAAAACTAACATTTTAACATATGACTTTTTAACTTGGGAACTATTTAAAGTATGAAATTGCATTCTCATAATTTCATATTCTCAAATGCCCCACTGTGGTCATTTTTTCCCCTTCCCCTTCTAGAGGTAGCTTTGTAGCAAGTCACACGTATGTGTCAGCATTTAACCGGGCATTTCCTACTCCTGTCTTAGCCCTTCCTGTTGCAGTCTGATATTCTAACCTCCGAAAGCCTCATCCACTCCACACACCTCCGTGCCGTCCCGTCCCGTCCCGTCCCGAAACCTCAGATTTCCAATGACCACTGCTTTTGTCAACTCCAATAGGTTCCTCCTCAGCTACGTCTCGGCTTCGGAACACCTTGTTAGCTAATCATCCACAGCCTTCCCAGGTCTGTGCGTCTTCTCTGCGGTACCGGCATCAGTCTTCCGCCAAGGTGGCGGCGCCCGTGCTGCTCTCGCTAAAGCTACAGCCTCAGCGGTAATAGGCACAAGGGGCGCCGCCAACTTTCTTCCCCCCACACCAGCCGGCTGAAGAGAACGCTGCCGTACTGTGCTGGCCTTGGATGGACACCGCCCTCTGAAACTTAGGGCAGTTAGTATAGCGCTGCTTGGTGTCCCTTCCACGAGGGAGGAAAGGCTTTGAGGTAGCCAGGAATGCCAACAATTTGTTCCCATAGGCATTATGGCCAACCGGTCAGAGATGGGCGTGGCCGTGTGACCTCATAGAGCAGCGCCCACAGCGAGAACTCTCGCCAAGCTCTGTGGGTCCTGCCCGCCTCAGTTACCGCCCGTCAGCGTCTGCCTGAACAGCAAAGGAGGACGTCCAGATAGGAAGTGGTATAGGGCGTGCATTCGTTGTATTTTTGCTGCCAGTGGTATCTGGATATAGTCGGGATTAGGTGAGTTGGATTCTGGACGTGGGATTCGTGGCCTGTGGGGGGCGTGAAACTTGGTCGTACGTGGGAAGAGTCGCAGTCGGGATTTTATTTGAACGCAGTCACTGAGGAAGCTGGGCGTTAGTGATGGGCCTGTGGTTGTCAGTGGTGTCTGGAGAATTTGAAGAAACCTGACTCTCTGGTTCGAGGTCGATATGAATTGCCCTGCTTGTGGGGCTCTGTGGTTGAGAACCAGGGTGAAAAGTTTA
This sequence comes from Arctocebus calabarensis, assembly GCA_963573935.1. NCBI lineage: Eukaryota > Metazoa > Chordata > Mammalia > Primates > Lorisidae > Arctocebus > Arctocebus calabarensis. The sequence goes on along the minus strand of CAUYON010123507.1, from coordinate 26,594 downwards.
TATCATCAGTGAAGTTGGGGGGCTCATGCAGGTTCACGATTTAATATGGGGTTCGGTGTTAGAGAAGCCTGGGTTAGGGAGAGTCCACGTTGTTTTCGTGGACGTGTTTGTGGTGTATAAGGCTTTTAGTATGTGGCGCAGTCAAAGGCTCCCGGGGGGTGGGGGGGGTGCTGTCAGTGTTTAAAGAGGCCCAGGACCTCTGGAGAGTTTAGTTTCAAACAGAACAGACGGGAAGGGTGCATTTCCCCTGTTAATTCAAACCCAATTTACTCTGTCAAATTCATGTCCATGTTCATGTTCCTTGCCAAAATCCTTACCAAAACTTTTTGTCTCTCGTCATCACTCTTCTCAATTTCCACATCAAATTCATACATATATACAGAGAGACGTGAAAAATAGGGAGAGATCTAGGACATTAAAATGATTGATGACATTTCCTCATAAGCTATTGTAGAGGCAGCAGTGATGATGTCACATCTTTCATTCCTGATTGGGTAATTTGTCTTCTTTTTTGCTGGATTAGCCTGATTAATGGTTATCAATATTGTTGATCTTTTCAAATAATCATCTTCTTTTCCACTGATTTTATTAAATTGTTTTTTTTGCTTTTTACTTTTTTGGTTTCTACTTTATCTTTGTTACTCTCTCCAGGCAACTTGCTTTTAAGTTGTGTTTAAGTCTATCCTTTTTTTCTAGTTTTTCAAGTTAGAAAGTGAGAGTATTAATTTGAGATTTGTTTTTCTTTTCTGAGAGAGGTCTTTTTCTTTCTGACATAAAGCTGTAAGTTTCCTTTAAATACTACTTTGACATCCAGACATTGTTTATGTTGTGTTTTTGTTTCCAGTCAGTTCAAGGTATTGTCCAGTTTCCCATATGATTTTCTTTTTAAATGTGGTTATTCATAAATATGCTCTTTAATTTATAAATGATTATTTCCTAAATTTCAATCTGAAGTTGATTTGTAATTCAGTTATTGTGGTGGGAAGATATATTTTGAATTTATTGACATTTGTGTTATACCCTAGCAGATAGTCTTTCCTAGAGAATGTTCCACAACCCCTTGAGGAGACTATATAGTTTTGCTGCTGCTGAGTGGAGTGTTAAACATGAGTTAAGTTGATTGATCATGTTATTCAAGTTTTTTGTATCCGCACTAATTTTTTGTTTGTTTTCTTTATTATTGACAATGGGGTGTTGGGTGGTGCCCGTAGCACAGTGGTTACTGCGCCAAACACATGCACCAAGGGTGGCGGGTTCAAACCCAGCCCTGGCCAGCTAAACATTATTGTCAGCTGCAACAAAAAAATAGCCAGGCCTTGTGACAGGCGCCTGTAGTCCTAGCTACTTGGGAGGCTGAGGCAAGAGAATCACTTGAGCCCAAAGAGTTTGAGGTTGCTGTGAGCCCTGACACCACAGCACTCTACCAAGGGTGACATAGTGAGACTCTGTCTCAAAAAAAAAGAGAGTGGGGTATTGATGTCTTCAACAACTATTATTGTTAGATTGTTGGTTTCTCTCTAATTCTCTCGGTTTTTGCTTCATCTGTTTTATAATTCTGTTCTTAGGTTTTTTGATTTAAAATTTGTCATATTGTCCTCATATATGTGCCTTTTTATTATTGCCACCCACTTGGTGAAAGCTTAAGTGAGGGACAATAATGGTTGTTTTGGTCAGAGTTTTTATTGAGTATCATTTAACATATACGAAATTGACTGCCTATGTGACTGACCTCGGTCTCAGCCCCTCCAGAGGTTAAACTAATATCATGTGGTCCAAGGCACACCACCTTAAATTGTATTATTAGCATAAACTATCTTGCATGGCCCTCACCACTCAGACTCTCCTATCAAGCAAGTTATTCCAAGGGCTTAGAGGTTACCTCACAAGAACTGAGAACAAAGGCCAGACCTCTCTTGGGTAAAGTTAATGTAATGCTATGTGTAAAGTAAGATAATTCTCGTGATTTGCTTAGTATATTGAAACTGAAGTACGTATACCTGTTGAGCCTACAGAGACTTTTGAAGTGGTACATGGGCACATAGGGCTTTTTATTATATTGTATTGCATTTGTTCATCACTTTTATTTTGAGACAGAGTCTCACTCTGTTGCCCTGGCTAGAGTGCCATGGCATCATAGCTCATAGCAATTTCAAATTCTTAGGCTCAAGCGATCCTCCTGCCTCAGCCTCCCAAGTAGCTGGGAGTATAGGCACCTGCCACACATACTTTTTAAACACATAATGTCCAGAACCTTCCATATGTTCTCTTTCCTAAATTTGATCTGCCTGAGAATTTACCTGTCTCTCAGGGACTGTCCTGTTCTGGTTGTACTTTCCCACCACCTCTTTAATAGTCATGCTACTTTCACTTCACAAATAAAAGGCACACATTTAAAACCTTGTTTTATTGTCCAGAGTGTGAAAACCTCTGAGACACTAAGTAACTGTTAGAAGTATTAAGGTCCTGGATAGGCCTGCAGTGGCTCACACCCATATTCCTAGCACTCTGGGAGGCAGAGGTCGGTGGATCACTTGAGCTCAGGAGTTCTAGACCATACTGAGCAAGAACGAGACTTTGTCTCTACTAAAAGAAAAACTAGCCAAACATCATGGTGGGTGCCTGTAGTCCCAGCTACTGGGGAAGCTGAGCAGGAGGATCATTTGAGCCCAGGAGTTTGAGGTTGCTCTGAATTATGATGCCATGGCACTCTACTCAGGGCCACAGAGTGAGATTCTGTCTTAAAAAAAGAAAAGAAAAGAAAGAAAGAAAAGTTTTGGTACGAAAGTTTTCTACTGAAGGAAAAAACAAAGAAGCAAAAAGGAAATACTAGGATCCTTTAAGGTCAGTGCACAGCAGCAATGGCAATATCTGTACTAAACACAGTTCACTGTTGCTAAAGATGGTGACAGAATGTAGAACGTATGCTTAATGTCATTCTGCTCTTTAGCCCACAGGTCCTGGCTCCCCAGAAGTAAGAGAAATCAAGTGAAAAAATGAAGGAAGGAGAAATTTACTGGCTTTGAATATCATCATTTCTGGGGATGACTATAGCTGGATACTAAGACTTCTGACTATAAGAACTTTATGGCAGATACAGAAGAGATAAAATAAGTATAGTCCATATTGCTCACAGAAGAAAATGATCGAGGCCCAGGTTGTTTGGGTTTGTTATGTTTTCCTGGTTTGTTTTGTTTTGTTTTGTTTTTTGAGACAGCCTCAAGCTATCACCCTGGGTAGAGTGCTGTGGCATCACAGTTCACAGCAACCTCCAACTCCTGGGCTTAAGTGATTCTCTTGCCTCAGCCTCCCAAGTAGCTGGGACTACAGGCACCCACCACGACACCTGGCTATTTTTTGGTTGTAGTTGTCATTGTTTGGCAGGCCCAGGTGGCTGGCACCTTAGTAGCTTGAGCTATAGGCGCCACCCATTTTCCTTGTTTTTCAGTGGGTTTGCAGAGGTCTAAAAAAATCAGTTCAAGGAAAAGAAGTAAAATTGAGGTAACTATTCTGAGAAGACTCTGCTTTTGAAAGCAGGGGTTGAGGTTTGTTCTAACTTTGGTAGATTCAATGTAAAATAATGTAAGTTTTATTGATGAAGTGCAAGACTCTGACTGGTCTATGACTCATACACTAACTTAACTAGATTCAGCCCAATTTCACCACATTTATCTTGAAAGTTACTGAAGATATCTATGCCCCATGCTGTTTGCAAGAGTTTGCAAAGCAAGTAACTTTTTGTTGCAAAGAAAATCTTCTGTTGTGACCTGAATGAAGTATAAAACCTGTGTCAACTCAGTAGTAGCATTTGATTCATCCAAAGTGATTGCATAATATGTACATTCCTTTTGAAGCATTGCATGAAGTTGTTCTGTTAAATTGAAGGCTAATTCAGTTATGGTTCTGCTTGAAAGAGGCAGTTGTTTGTACTTTGAAATGTTATCAGGGTCTAAATATCCTACTACTACTTCCTTCTTTCATAATTTCTACATCATTGAATAGCTTCCCTTTTCCCCCTGAGAATATGAGCTGCTTTATAAGTTGCTTCAGTGGCATTATTTTCAGGTCTTATTACTGCTTGAAAGAATTGTTTTTGCTCTGGCTTTTCGTTTTCTACTTTCTGTAATACACCATTTGTGCCTCTCTCTACTTTAGAATATTTGTGGTCCTTAAGAGTGTTATAATGCTGATGAGTCTTGAATTTCTTTAATATAGATACTGCAGTGTCACAAACCAAACAAATCATCATATCTTTAGCAGAAACAAGATAATATTGCAATTCCCAATCCTCATTTTAAAATTTGGGTTGTTTTCCTTTTTTTTTATTTAATTGAGACAGAGGCTCACTTTGTCTCCCTTGGTAGAGTGTTGTAGCATCATAGCTGACAGCAACCTCAAACTCTTGGGCTCAAGCAATTCTCTTGCCTCAGCCTCCCTAGTAGCTGGGACTACAGGTGCCTGCCACAATGCCTGGCTATTTTTTTTTTTTTATCTATTTAGCAGGCCTGGGCCGGGTTTGAACCCACCAACCCCGGAGCATGTAGCTGGTGCCCTAACCACTGAGCTACCAGCGCCCAGCCAAAACATGTTTTTTGTTTGTTTGTTTTAAGACAGAGTCTCACTATGTTGCCCTCTATAGAGTGCATCCCGCTCACAGTAACCTCTAACTCTTGGGCTTAAGCGATTCTCTTGCCTCAACCTCCCAAGCAGCTGGGACTACAGGTGCCCACCACAACGCCTGGCTATTTTGTTTTTGTTGCAGTTGTTATTGTTTAGCTGGTCTGGGCTGGTTTTGAACACACCTCCCTTAATGAATGTGGCCAGCGCCCTACCCACTGAGCTACCAGTGCTGAGCAACATCTGTTTTTTTCCTTCATAGTTCTTTAGGCCTTTTTGACATGATGGCTTTTTTAAGCAGACAGGATTAAAAAATGCTGTCAAGCTGTGCTTCCATTTACAAATTTCACTTCAGACAGAAACACAGTGCACTGTTGTCAAAAGGTGATAACAGACTGCCATACTCAACTCCTATAAACTCTTCCCAACTACCCTCTTGTGGTAGTAGTGCCAGTCAGATGGGGAAAGTTAGAACTAAATCATGAGTGTAGTAGCTGTCAAATTAGCCCTTATGGTTTTCTAAAGTTCTAATTGTACTGGTCAATCTGGGAGGATTATTTTGTTGAAACTTATTTTATTCTGGGTATTTTAAATATGTTCATTTAAAAAATAAAAATATAAAAGATGGACAAAAATGTATTAGTAAAAATAAAAGGTTTTCTTCTTTAAAATGTGGATTTAGTCAAAAAGCCACATTTAAGGACTTAACGCCACAAGTTCCCCACCCTTGGTTAAGTTTTAATTGTAAATATATCATATTCCCAAGTTCTAAGAAATTATCAAGCTGGGGGGGTGGGGGAGGTAGTGGTCATACTATATTTGTAGCCAACTGGTTGGAGTTGACGGTGGCCTGGGGAGCCTCAAGCTTGCAGCTGGTATCTGAAGTGAGGGCAGTTTTATGTACCACTGGGACTTCGAACTGTGAAATTCAGCCTAACTCTAGGTAGTTGGTCTCAGAAGACATTGCAGCAAGAGCCAAAGATTATTAGGGAATAAGCTTGCTAGTGGACTTCCTTCCAGTAATAAATTCTTCTGGATTGTGAGTGAGGTAGGAATTTAACTTTTTTTTTTTTTTTTAGAGCTTTTAACCTTGAATTGTATTATCTCTGGTATAAATACTGTAATCTATAGTTTGTTTACATTTATTTTTTCCTGGTGTATATTTATCCAGCTGATTATTTACTTTTATTTTTACTTTTTTTATTGTTGGGGATTCATTGAGGGTACAAGAAACCAGGTTATACTGATTGCATTTATTAGGTAAAGTCCCTCCTACATTGTGTCTTGCCCCCAAGAGGTGTGTCACACACTGTTAGGAATTTAACTTTACTGGTTCCCCTATTGAGTAGATTTCTCACATGAAATATTTTAGAATGAGATAAACTGACCAGGCTTGAGCACTTGCACACTCTCATGGGCCCACTTCTTTTCTTTGCAGCATCCCTCATAATAATACAGGAACACATTATCTCTAGACACACTGAATTGGGGTATAGTATATCAAGTTCACACCCTGAAGTTCCCCAAAAAGTTATTTTGAATGAGGAGAACGGCAGTTTAGTTGATAAGCAGCTGGCCCTTAATGTTGGTGTTCTCAGGCCATCTTTCAATCCCAAAAGGCCTTAATATCTGGCTTTTTTTGACATGAGAATTAGGATTTTGGAGATCATATTCCATACTTTTGTGGATTCTATTATTGGAAAGTCAGCTATCATTAAATTTTGTCACTTCTTTGCAGGTAATATCTCTTTTGTCTCTGGGTGTTTTTATACTTTGCATTTGGTGAATGATAGTTATAGTTGGACATGTCATACCAATTGTGACTTTCTGGTTAGAATTTCTTGGGATTTCTGAACCTGAAATTTGAGGTGTTTAATCAGTCTTGAAACTTTTTAGCCATTGCTTCTCCATTACTCTATTTTTATCTCTCTCTCTCTTTTTTTTGAGACAGAGTCTAGCTGTGTCATCCTTGGTAGAGTGCCCTAGTGTCACAGCTCACAGCAACCTCAAACCCTTGGGCTTAAGAGATTCTCTTCCCTCAGCCTCCCAAGTAGCTGGGACTATAGGTGCCCGCCTTAACACCTGGCTATTTTTTGTTCCGGTTGTCATTGTTGTTTAGCTGGCCGAGGCCGTGTTCAAATCTGCCACCCTCAGTGTATGTGGCTGGCGCCGTAACCACTGCTCTACAGGCACCGAGCCTTATCTCTCTTTTTTAAAGGATTTTTTTCTTTAATCTGTTTTTCCTTTAGAAACTACAAGTAAGCATACATTGTATTTTTTGACTCTATATTTTATATTTATTAACCTCTTTTCTATGATTTCTTTTTCTCTATATACTGTATTTTCTACAATTATGTATGTATTCCAATTCATCACTAATCTCTGTAGTATATCTACTATGCTGTTACCTGTTTATTAATATATGTATGTATATATATGTATGCAGTAGAACTGGTACACTATAACAAACTGGTCAACACATGGAGATGGTGAACAAAACTAGGCCTGATGTACTGACACATACATTAGGTGAACTTGAGGTAGTCAATGTAGGAAGGTGGTTAACTATGGAGGTTCTATTGTATATGTTTTTTATATTAGAATTTTTTTTAACCCACATCTTTCTCATTAGCTTAACTAATCTTTTGTTCTTTAGACTATGCTATGTATTTTATTCTTTTACATTTATTTAAAAGTTCAATTTTATGAACTTGGGATATAGAGTGTGTTCATCATTGATTCTCTGTTGGCCATGAAGTCAGTGGTAATGTAGGAATGTTTTATGTGTTTGGATATCATTTGTATATGTTTAGCATTTAGATACACATGCTAAAAATGTATAGGTACAAAGATAAGATTTTGCTCCTTTTGAGAAAGGAATATAGGTGAAAAATATATTATATTTTCATGATCCTTTTACATTAGTAATAGGAATTTATATCATATTAAATAAGATTTTGTTATTATAGGAATCTCTGACACTGGAGGATGTGGCTGTGGAATTCATCTGGGAAGAATGGCAGCTTCTGGGCCCTTCTCAGAAGGACCTGTATCGGGATGTGATGTTAGAGAATTATCACCATTTGGTGTCATTGGGTAAGGAAAGTTCCCCTGTGTCACACTGTCCTTTTCTCACCTAATGAAAGCTTTGTACTCACTGTAGTGTTGTAAAGCATTAGATTTTCAGATTCGTGGCCCCAGATAAAACAGTCTAATCTCTTCTATTCTGAAAGAGAATTTTCACTTTGCGTACAAAAGATTGTTTTGCTCATTGAATGTATTATTTTTCACTCTTGATATACTATACCCTAATTCAGTGTGTCTATATCATCCATCTTTTCCCGTGAACAGGGTGTCAAGCTAGCAAACCAGATGCATTCTCCAAGTTGGCACAAGGAGAAGAACCATGGATAATTGAAGATAAAATCCAGAATCCAAACTGTCAAGGTAAGTTAGAACTAGCAAGGGCACTGACTGTGGAAGTCTTGTTCTAGTATGTAATGGAAGGTGTCACAGCTCTAAAGCATGTAAAGATACCTAACTAGCTCCTCCACGTATTTCTTTTGCCATATGAGAACTTTAAAAAAATTTTTTAATGTCGTCAAACATAATTCTCCTTTTTAATTTTCTCAGCAACACAAGCCTGAGGAGAAACATAATTCTTTCAATTTTTTTCCCTCAACCACTTAAAAATGTTAAAAAACATTCTCAGCTGGTGGACCATTCAAACACAAGAGGTGGCCAGGCTTGGGCTGCAATGCCAGAGTTTGCCTCCCCCGACTGACCCCTGATCTAAAGAAGCATTTCTGAAACAAGTTAACATCACTTCCACCTGGGAACTTGTCAGAAATGCAAATTTCCAGCCCCTCCCCAGACCTGCTAAATCAAAACTCTGGGGTAGGGCCCTGTAACCTGTATTTTAACAAGCCCTCCAGAGGATTCTGATGCCCAATTTGAGAACTACTGATCTAGACTTATGATTCTCAACCTTGGCAGCCCATCAAAATTCCCTACAGGAGCCTTTTTTATTGTTTCAGGTTAATTTGAGGGTTACAAAGAATTAGGTTACAATGTTTGCATTTGTTAAATAAAAGTCCCTCTTATAATTGTGTCCCACCCCCAAGAGGTGTGCCATACACCCTAACATTGTGCCCATTAAGTGGGAGCACACTCATCCTACCCCCCTTTCCCTGCTCCTTCACTCCTCCTCCCCCCACCTTGAATTGATTTGAGTTTTTCTCTTATGTGAGCATATATTAGATTGTCTACTGGCTTCATGTTAGTATTGAGTACATTGGATTCTTGCTTCCTTATTCTTGTGATACTCTACTAAGAAGAATGTGTTTCAACTCCATCCATGTTAATACAAAAGATATAAAGTCTCCATCTTTCTAAATGTCTGAATAGGTAGTCCATGGTATGCATATACCATAGTTTGTTCATTCCTTGGTTGGTGGGCATTTAGATTGCTTTTACCTTTTTTTTTATTATTATTTTATTTTTGTTGTTTCTATATTTTGGCTATTGTAAATTGAGCTGCGATAAACAATCTAGTGCAAATGTCTGTAGGGAATCAGCCCCACAAAACTCATGGGTAACTCTAATGCCAAGAGAATAAAAGAGAATAAAGACAATATAGACAAAGTAGGATTTAAAAAGAGTGGGCTCAGGGGATCAATGTCACTTATGTGAGAGACTGCAAAGACCGTGTGTTCTGGTTTAATATATGGTATTTATTCCATATATTTTATTTAAATCAACAAATGAATAATTACGGAGGAAAGTAAAAAATTGTCTTATACATCATCTTTTACTACTTTAACTTAGCTACTTGTTAACTATTTCAGTTAAGTTGGTTTTTAATACTTATATTTTATTTTATGTTATTGCTAAGCTAAAGAATAGGAATGTGGTTAATGAAACAAAGAACAAAGTTTAGAAGTAGGATATGAGAGCAAATAGCAAGTTTTGACCAGGTTTATAGTTTTCACAGGAGGTAATTAAATCTCTGGGTCTTTGGGTTCAGATAGGCTGATGTCAGACCCATCTCAGGAGTAGGGGAGAAGAAACTATTTTGTTTTTTTTTTTATTTAACCCCAAGAGATTGTCTCTCTTATCAAGGAGCCAGTTGTCCCTGCTGTTCTCAGCATATTTTGCAAGGCTCATTTAACCCTCATAGACCTTTGTACAGGCTCTCTATGGGGGAAGGGCTAGGGCTTTGTAAGACATTTCTTGTGTCTTTTCTCTAAGGCCTGTGTTGTTGTGTTCAATAGACTTTTGGGGCCCCCATACCCCCGATACGCATTGTGGTCTCCTTGTGTGCATATTTTTTGAGATAATCTCACAGTCTGCATTTTTTAATTGTTAAAAATATTTCATAAATTTCTATGTGTTAAACATCACTATAAACGGTTTTTGGTTTTTGGTTTGTTTTTTTTTTTTTTGAGACAGAGCCTTAAGCTGTCACCCTGGGTAGAGTGCTATGGCATCACAGCTCACAGCAACCTCCCATTCCTGGGCTTAAGCGATTCTCTTGCCTCATCCTCCCAAGTAGCTGGGACTATAGGCACCCGCCACAACGCCCAGCTATTTTTGTTGTTGTTGTTGTTATTGTAGTTGCCATTATCGTTTGGCAGGCCCAGGCTGGATTCAAACCTCCCAGCTCTGGTGTATGTGGCTGATGCCTTAGCCACTTGAGCTACTGGTGCTGAGCCAACATAAATGTTTTAAGAGGACAGCTTTGTCTGTTTCTATTCCTCTCACAATTTGATTGACAAATGTCCTTATGATAAAGTGACTTTTTTTCTTCTCGATAGATACCTAGTAATGGGATTACAGAATCAATAACTTTTTTAAAAGATGTTTAGTATTAAATATAGCTTTTGTCTCTTCTTGGATCTGGTCCTTATTTATTTCACCTTACATCTTTATAGTTTTCTTTTATACTGGGATCATATAGTTAACAACAAAGAGTTAGCCCTCACCAATTCATCTTGTCAGCACTTTCATTCCAAACCATTCTCATGAAAGATTTTGTTGTTCTGTTCTTTCTTAGGAATCAGTAAAGTTGATGGTCATCTGCAAGCATATTCTCCAAACCAAAGAATTCTAAACAGCATGCGACAATGTAGTGAACCTAATGCATTCAGAAATATTATTCATCTGAGTGAAACCCGTTGGCCTCTAGTACAAAATCATGATATATTTGACTTATGTAGAAAAACTCTGAAATCATATTTAAGTTTAGTCAACCAGAAGGGAAGACATGAAATAAATAACTCTGTCGAGTTTAGTGGAGTTGAGAAAACTCTTCTACATGCTAAACATGAACATACTTGTACTAATAGTCAATTCTCTAAAAGTGAAAAATCTACCAATACTAAATTCCAAGACTTTAAGCATCAGAAGACTCAAAAAATAGAGAAACTCCATGCATCCACTGAATTTGAACAGACCTTCTTCAGGAAATCTCAGCCTATTTACCATGAGAACATTCATACAAGAGAGGATGCTAGAAATGGTCAGGGTCAGAAGTCATCCAGAAGTTTCATGGTCACTAAGCACCTGAAAACGCATACAAGAGATAAAACCTATGTACCTAAAGAACACAGAAAAGGCTCTACTGTAAAAAGCATTCTCGTCGCACATCAGCAATCCCATACAGAAGAGAAATACTATATATGCAGTCAGTGTGGAAAGGGCTTTATGATGAAGCGCTACCTAATTGCTCATCAGCGAACTCATAGTGGAGAGAAACCTTATGTTTGTAATGAATGTGGAAAAGGCTTCACAGTGAAGAGCAATCTCATTGTACATCAGCGAACTCATACAGGGGAGAAACCTTATCTATGCAGTGAATGTAGAAAAGACTTCACCATGAAGCGCTATCTTGTTGTTCATCAGCGAACTCACACAGGAGAGAAACCTTACCTATGTAGTGAATGTGGAAAAGGCTTTACAGTGAAGAGCAATCTCATTGTACATCAGCGATCTCATACTGGAGAGAAGTCTTATATATGCAGTGAATGTGGAAAAGGCTTCACAGTGAAGCGCACTTTTGTTATACATCAGCGGACTCATACAGGAGAGAAATCTTATATATGCAATGATTGTGGAAAAGGCTTCACCACAAAGCGCACTCTCATTATACATCAGCAAACTCATACAGGAGAAAAACCCTATGAATGCAGTGAATGTGGTAAAGCCTTCAGCCAGAAAATATGCCTCATACAACACGAACGATGTCATACAGGAAAGACTCCCTTTATATGTACTGAGTGTGGAAAATCCTATTCACACAAGTATGGTCTCATTACCCATCAGAGAATTCACACAGGAGAGAAACCTTATGAGTGCAATGCACTTAAATTTCACTGCATTACAAATTCCCTAAAACTTAGTATTTAAAGACAACAGGCATTTATTCTTTCAGTTGTGTGAGTTAAGAGCTCAATTTTAACTGGGATTGCATGATTTAAATAGCTTTTTTCACATAACTGGACCTCCACTGGAATGGATGAGGCCTTTATTTACATAATCTCTCATCCTGTATTATAGCCTGTTTCGAGAGTTCCAAGAGACAAATAGAGCAAGCCCCAGGGAGCAAGGTTATTTCTTACCTCTGTTTGTGTTTTGGTCACGTTGATCACAAGCCCTATGAGAGACTATTGTCCAAAGATGTGAATACAGAAATGCAAGAACAAATTATGCAATCATCACAAAATTATTTTCCTTATAATTGTTAAATTTATGCCATAAATATCCTTATACATATTTCTCCCAAAGATGAGTTTTACTAAATCAATGCTTAAAATTCATGGCTTAAAGAGAATAAAAAGTTTAAACTGGGTAAAAACAGTTCTACAAAAATATTAATTTATCCTCTAGATTCAAAATTAATACAGCGTTGAAGAACTTAAAATTACAACAAGAATAATATCTCAATTCACAAAGCTGTATATTGTCAACAACTTATCTACTATGCAGGTGAGAAAAAGAAGGCTTAAAGAGGTTTTTTTTTTAACAGAGGAAGTCTCGTTCTGGCTAAGGCTAGTCTCGAACTTGTGAACTTAGGCAATCCACCTGTCTTGTCCTCCCAGAGTGATAGGATGACAGGCCTGAGTCACCTCGCCCTGCCTCTATCTTTGTTTATTTAAAAAGGAAACATCTTACAAATAATTTTGGCTAGGTATAATGTGGAATGAAAATAGACTTTGGAATGAAATGTACCTGGTTTTTCAGCCTTGATTCTACTTCTTTCTCAATGTGTGATTTGTATGATCTGTGCCTGTTTCTTTGTTAGCAAAGAGAGAATTTAATGGCCAGGCGTGGGGGCTCATACCTGTAATCATAGCATTTTGGGAGGCTGAGGTGGGTAGATTGCTTGAGCTTAAGAGTTCAAGACCAACCTGAATAAGAGCAAGATCCCATCTCTACTGAAAATAGAAACACTAGCCAGGCATGGTGGCAGGTGCCTGTAGTCCCTGCCAGTTGAGAGGCTGAGGCAGGAGGATCTCTTGAGTCTAAGAGTTTGAGGTTGCTGTGAGCTATGCCAATACCACTACACTCTACCCAGGGTGACAGAGTTAGACTCTGTCTCAAAAAAAAAAAAAGAGTGAGAGAGAAAGAAGTTAAAATCTCTTCCTTAACGTTATTTTTCAAAGTTATTTGTGCTTTTGTCTTTTGTAAAATTTGTATATATAACTCACATTCTCCCTCCCTTCCTTCCTCCTTGTTTCTTTCTTTTTTCCTAGTAATCCAAACATTTTAAACCATTAAGTTACATTATTAATGAATACAATACAATTACAGCAGTTTTATTTTATTTTTATTTATTTATTTTTTGAGAGTCTTAACTTTGTTGCCCTTGGTAGAGTGCTGTGGTGTAATAGCTCACAGCAACCTCTAATTCTCGCATTCAAGCAATTCTGTTGCCTCAGCCTCCCAAGTACCCGGTACTACAGGTGCCCACCACAAACCCAGCTATTTTTAGAGGTGGGGTCTTGCTCTGGCTCAGGTTGGTCTTGAATTCATGAGTTCAGGTAATCCGCCTGCCTTGGCCTCCCATAGTTACAGGCATGAGCCACGGCACCCAGCCAGCAATTTTGTTTTAAATGTAGAATGCCGATATTTTCTAATTTAAACATATGTTTACTTCTGAAAATCCAGTGAAGGAAGTAAAAATGACCTGTCAGCCAATATTTTGGCCTTTTGCCAATATTTCCTTTACAGAAAGTCCTGTATAGGACCAGAAATAGAATTTATGGTTACCAAGAATACCTGTACTGGCAGGCAGTTTTCAACGGAATGTTAAATTATTCCCAAGAAATGTTCTGCTTTTTAACGGTGACTTTAAAGCTGTATAAGCTTTAGAATGCTATAGGATTATTCTCTTTAAATTTTATAGCCAGCCACCTGATTAAAGAGGCATACAGATATATTAGAAGGCCAGCACAGTGACTTATGCCTGTAATCTCAGCACTCTGGAAGGCCGAGGCGGGTGGATTGCTTGAGTTCAGGAGTTTAACACCAGTGTGAGCAAGAGTGAGACCCCATCTCTAAAAATAGCTGCTCGTTGTGGTGCGTGCCTGTAGTCCCAGCTACTCGGGAGACTGAGGCAAGAGAATAACTTGAGCTGAAGAGTTTGAGCTTGCTGTGAGCTATGTGGCCACAGCACTTAACCCCTGCATGACTGAGTGAGCTTCTGTCTCAAAAAACCCAAAACCAAAACAAATATATTGGGCAAATACTGATAATTTGCCCCTTCCTGTACTCAAAAGTCATCTTTGATTATTTTTTCACAACACAGAGTACTAACCACTATTCAGGCATCCTCAAACTTTTTAAACGGGGCCAATGCACTGTCCCTCAGACCGTTGGACGGCCGGACTATAGTTAAAAAAAAAAAATATATGAACGAATTCCTATGCACACTGCACATATCTTATTTTGAAGTAAAAAACAAAATAGGAACAAATACAATTCACACCGCTGCATGTGGCCCGCGGGCCATAGTTTGAGGACCCCTGCACTATATGATCACAGCTGATTATTTTTTTCAAACTGCATTGCATTGAGTACTGTTTCTAGACCCTTTACTGTTTCTCAACTCTGCAACTATAATGTGAAGACAGCCTGAGACAATATGTCATCAAATGGATCTGCCTGTGTTCCCCTAAGATTGTTTACAAAACAAGTAGTCCAGGCCTTGGACACTATGTTACTGACCCTTTGTGTAGAATAATCGTATGGCTTTTCTGCACTACTTCAAATTTGAGCAATTAGAGCCCATGGACTAAATCTAGCCTAATGCCTGTTTTTTTTTTGTTTGTTTGTTTGTTTTTGTTTTTTTTTTTTGAGACAGAGCCTCAAGCTCTCACCCTTGGTAGAGTGCTGTGGCATCACAGCTCACAGCAACCTCCAATTCCTGGGCTCAAGCGAGTCTCCTGCCTCCACCTCCCAAGTTGCTGGGACTACAGATGCCCGCCACAACACCTGGCCATTTTTTTTTTTTTTAATTTGGTTGCAGTCATTGTTTGGTGGGCCCGGGCTGGATTCGAACCCACCAGCTCAGGTGTACATGGCTGGCGCCTTAGCCCATTGAGCCACAGGCGCCAAGCCTACTGCCTGTTTTTGTTAATAAAAGTTTTATTGAGACCCACTATACTCATTAGTCTTTTTTTTTTTTTTTTTGTATGTATCTGTTTCTGAGATACAATGGTAGAGTTGAGTTTTTGCCACAGAAACCACAGGTCTCTCTTTTAAATGTTTTTTAAATATTAGTTTTATTGCTGACACTAGTGATGACAAATAACATACAAACTTTGTCAGTGTTGTGGTAATTTGTACTTTGTGATCTTCTCCTACTATACAGATACCTTCAAATAGTTTTTCATTCACCATCCTGATGTATGTGCTCTTATGGTAGATTTTAACAATGTATTGAAACCTCCTGAGATAGTATTATCATTCTTATTTTTCCAGTCAGTACTTAATTTAGGCTTTTTCTCTTACCAGTTTTATTCTTCTTTACTCCTTCTTACACTGGAAGCTTCTTTCCCTTTACTCAAAGAATATTCATTAGCATTTGCTGTATTGTGGACCTTCTGATGAAGAACTTTTTCTGTGTTTGCCTGAAGATGTTTTTAAGTTTAATTCCTCAAGGGTATTTTTGCTGAGTATCCTTTATAGGTTTATACTTACTCTATTTTGCAGGGAATCAAGACATGGATGGTGATGAGAAATTAAATAATATTTATTATAATTTGCATAGGACAATATTCTCAAATAATAGTATAAGTACCCTAGGATGTATAAAGACTTTTGAAAAGGTAATGGGCACATGTGGTTTAAAAGACAGGTGTGTGTCCCGTCTGTATGTCCTCTTTCCTAAAATTGGTCTGCCTGAGGATTCCCCTGCTGTCAAGAGTATCACTTTGGGATGGTTCTTTCCCCCATCTTCTTTCACTACGACCAGTAATAATACCACTTCCACTTTATAGAAGGAAGATGTACCTCCCAAACTTCCAGAATGTTATGTTTTACTAGCCCACATGTAAAATCTTCTGATGCACTAAATAAAAAGACAGGTAGCTGTTTCAAGGCCTTGATTTAAGGTGACAACATCTGAGCCTAAAGAGAATTACCACTGAGCATAGTGTGCTCTTCAGCCCACAGGTGCTGAGAACAAGAGAAATCAAGTGAAGGAAGAAGGCAGAGATTCTAATACTTGGGTATCACCACTACTGGGGACCACCACTACCCTTGACTCAAGTTTGAGATTTTTGAACAAAAATTTAAATCTGATTCAGAAAGATAAACACAGAGTGTCTCAGGAAAACTGGCCCATGTGACTTGATTTGTTTTATTATTTTCTTTATTCTCTAATAGATGTTTAGAGGCCTGTAAAAATCAGTGCAATTAAATAGAAAAGTATAAATTGGTAATACCAGGATCTAGAAAAATCTGGGTGTGAAATAGGATCTGGAATATTTCATTCATAGGGTCCTTACTCTTACTACGTGATTCATGTAAGAACATATTAGCCACTTTACAGGACCCTATGGGTTTTATTTGCTGTCAACTTGCATCTGATCCCTCTGACAGCCATACAAGAGAATCAGGGTAAGTTACATCAACTGAGAGAGAGCAGACTGGTTTCTTGAGGGATGTTGATGTTTCATGGCACAAAATTCTGAGGCCTCATATAGGTCTTTTATGGTTCTTCACAGAGGTGATGTGGTTAAGTGGTATTTTTTTGTTGTTTTGTGTTTGTTTTTGGAGATAGAGTCTCACTCTGTCGCTGCAGATAGAGACAGTAGCATCATCATAGCTCATAGCAACCTTAAACTCCTAGGTACAAACTATCCTCCTGCCTCAGCCTCCAGAATAGCTGGGACTACAGGTGCTTGCCACCATGCCCTACTAATTTTTCTATTTTTAGTAGAGATGGGGTCTCTCTTTTGCTCAGGCTGGTCTCAAATTCCTTCCACCTTCCTCAAGCATTCCTTCCACCTCGGCGTCCCAGAGTGCTAGGATTATTGGTGTGAGATCCTGCAGCCAGGCTATAAGTGGTGTTCTTAACTGAAGCCTTCTCATCAATATGAAACGAGATTTCCTGTATCTGTTTCTTCATTGTATCTAATATATTATTCCTAATAATGTGCACACATACATATGTGTTTGTGTGTATACGTGTGTTTATATGTATTTTCAGAATAAATTTTTATCCAATTTGCTTAATAATAACCTCTTATGCTTCATACATGTTTTGTACAGTTTTTCTCTTTTCTTTTCTTTCTTTCTTTTTTTTTTTTTTTTTTTTTGAGATGGATAGCCAACAGATTGAGACTCCATGGCATCAGTCTAGCTCACAGCAACCTCAAACTTCTGAATTCAAGCAATCCTCCTGCCTTACCCTCCCAAGTAACTAATTTTTCTACTTTTAGTAGAGGAAGGGTCTCACTCTTGCTCAAGCCGGTCTTGAACTCCTGAGCTCAAGTGATCCTCCCACCTCAGCTTCCCAGAGTGCTAGGACTACAGACATGAGCCACTGTGCCCCGCTGTACATTTCTTTTATTTTTTTAGTGTATTAACTATAGTTATTCAGTGTGTATTGTCCTGTGATACTAGCCTCTGGGATCTTTTCCTTACTATTTTGATAATGGTTTGAAGGCTCATGGAGAATTTAAGAATCTGTGTTATTATTCTACTTATAACTAGTATGCAGTCTGCTATTAGCAAATAGATGGTATATATTACGGATGTTCTTATGTTAGCAAGAGGATTTGATGGCGACATAGAACAAAAAATTCTTTGAATTTTCCACTTTGTTGAATGAATGGATTGATGACTGCACAATTACAGAATATTGTACTAGGATTCTCATTCCATCACAATGCATTAAGACAATACACCAGCTTTCTATATGATAGAAATGAACAGAATAATTTCCTTTATATTCTTTTCATATCATCAAAAGACTATCACTTTGTTAAGCAGGATTCTGTTATTACAGTAATCCCTTACATTTGATGATGTGCCTGTGAAGTTCACCTGAGAGGAGTGGCAGCTCCTAGGCCCTGCTCAGAAGGACCTGTACCAGGACATAATGTTGGAGAACTACAGCAACCTGGTGTCAGTGGGTAAGGATAGCTGCCGTGTGGCTCAGAGGGTGCCTGTCAGTGACCTTCCATTTCTTACCTTCTGAAAGCTTTGGTGGAATTGTGGTACTTTCTTAGATGCTTCCCTTGCCCCACACAAGACGGTATAATCTACTGTCTCCTGAGAAAAAAGCCCTGATGTTAGAGATATGAAACTTGTTCTGTCTCTAAAATGTAACATTCTCCCTTCTTGACTTTGCCAGCCCAGTTGTGTAACTCTTCTACTGTTTCCAATGAACAGGGTATCAGGCCAGCAAATCAGATACACTCTCCAAGTTGGAACAAGGAGAACTGTGGATGACAGAGGATGAAATCCACAGGCAAATTTGTTTTGGTGAGTGAGAGAACCAGCAAGGTGGACCCTCCTAGAAGTCATATTCTATTCACTCAGGGCAGGTGTTAAAGCCTCCAGGGTGTCTAAGGATACATTAGCCTCCCCTCATGAAAGAGCTCTTTTTCTTGGTAGAAATGTAAAAGAATATCTACCCCTCTTTTTTCTTTTGAGATCTCATTCCTTTATTTAATAAACATCTTGTTTTTATTTGCATAATTATCTTCTCCCTAGGATTTTCAAATCTTCCTTTTCTTTGTCCACTGTTGCTATGTCTCTGCGTAGGTTACCTGCTATGAAGTCCACTTTCCCGGCCTCTAGAAAGAGAGAATTTGAATGTATCTTCTTGTTGCTGATTACCACAACTACCTGCCCTGTTGAGAAATAAGTTTCCCTTCATAACATCTCACCTCACCTGTGCCCCATGATAACCTGGCCTCTGAGCGTGTTGGGGTTCTTTAGCTTCTCTTATTCTCCCTGTGCTGAGGGTTCACAGTATATCTCTGTTCATTCTCTTTCCTCTTCTCACAGCTCCTAAAATATTCCTTCATTCCCAGGATTTAACCTCTTTTTGTTCTCTGGAAGAAGCTTCCAAATTTTCTTCTTTGTTAAAATTATCTAATATACACTTAATTTCTATGTATTTTACTTGTTTTCTGGTCAGCTGGCCTGTAACTTTCCATTTTGTATGACAAACATGAACGATCTTCCCTCCAAGAAAAATATTTTCAGCTATCCTTGTTTTAATCCAGCCTCCTTCACATCTTAAATCTCAAACTCTCTTCATCCTAGTACTACCTTGAATGTTCTCTTACATGCTGAGTTCTTTTCTTAAAGTTGTCTCCTATTTTGGTTGATTAATTAGAAAGTGACTTTTAATATCCAATATTATTTCTATTCCAAATCAGATAAGAATTTATATCTGCTACAAATTACTTTTCAGCCAGGCACAGTGGCTCACGCCTGTAGTCCCAGCACTTGGGAGGCCAAGGCGAGTGGATTTTTTGAGCTTACAGGTTCAAGATCAACCTGAGACAGAGAAAGAGACCCTGTCTCTAAAAAATAGCCAGGTGTTGTGGTGGGCACCTGTAGTCCCAGCTACTTGGGAGGCTGAGGCAAGAGGATCACTTGAACCCAAAAGTTCGAGGTTGCAGTGAGCTAAGATGCTACAGCACTCTACCAAGGGTGACCAAGTGAGACTCTGTCTGAAAAAAAAAAAAAATTCCTTCCTTCATAGTTTTGCATAGTTTTGCATGTGGCTGGCACCCTAACTATTGAGCTACAGGCACCTTTTTTTTTGAAACAGCATTTTTTCATGTGTTTGTTGACCATTAGACTTTCACTTGAAAGTTTCTGTTCAGGTCTTTTGCCCGCTTTTTAATGGAGTTGTTTGATTTTTTTCTTGCTTATTTGCTTGAGTTCTTTGTAAATTCTAATTATCTGCCCTTTGTCAGATGTATGTAGCATGCAAATATTTACACCATGTTGTTTTTCAAAGTTGTATACATTGTGAAATGGCTAAATTGAGCTAATTAACATATATTTACATCACATACTTTTCTTTTATGGTTAGAGTACCTAAAATCTTTTGTCTTGGCAGTTTTCAAAAGGCTCTCAAATTCTTACTTACACTCTGGGACATTTGTTCAATACACCTGGATTGCCAGTTGTGTACCTGGTCACAGTAGTCGGTATTTAGTTCATTTCAGTGGGCTTAACAAATTCCAAAACTTAATATTATTAGAATGATTAAATCCTTGACTTTCTGTTTGTCCATGTTTCCAAATACAATCTCATCCAGTATTCTTTCTTTGGATAATTTTTATATGTTCACATTGCTATTTCCAGGTAAGACCTTTACCAAGATTTATGTATTCAACCAATTTCTTTATGTTTGTACTTAGATATGCAGTAACATCTTAAACTTTATATGTTTCACAATACATATATGCTAGATTTTTCGTTCATTGCAGACTTCAGTAATACTTTATTTCATCATGAGGTTTATTTCACCTCATCCAGTGGCTGAAGTCATATAACTTTTGGAATAACCTTTGAGTCCTCACTTTTTTTTAACCTTCTTCCCATTCCCACCATTGAACCCATTAATGAATCTTGTCTGTAGCTATATCCTTATTTTCTCCATCTCCTATATCTTCATCTTTTCTTTCTTTTTTATTTTTATTATTATTATTATTATTTTCTTTTGAGACCCTCGGTAGAGTGCCATGGTGTGGATAGCTCACAGCAACCTCAAACTCTTGGGCTCAAGTGATTCTCTTGCCTCAGCCTCTGAAGTAGCAAGGAATACAGGCATGTACCACAATGCCTGGCTATTTTTAGAGATGGAGTTTCACTCTTGCTTAGGCTGGTTTCAAACTCCTAAGTTCAAGCAATCTACCTGCCTTAGCCTTGGCCTCCCAGAGTACTAGGATCACAAGCGTGAGCCACTGTGCCCAGCATACATCCTATATTTTCATTGTTGGCTTGACGCCTGTAGCTCAGTGAGTAGGACGCCAGCCACATACATGGCAGGTGGCAGGTTCGAGCCCGCCGGGCCTGCTAAACAACAATGACAACTGCAACCAAAAAGATAGCCAGGCATTGTGGGCACCTGTAGTCCCAGTTACTCAGGAGACTGAGGCAAGAGACTCACTTAAGCCCAAGAGTTTGAAGTTACAGTGAGCGGTGACATAATGACACTCTACCAAGGGTGACATAGTGAGACTTTGTCTCAACAAAAAAAAAAAAAGATTTCTATATCTTCATTGTGCCATTAACAAATTATAGTTACTTTCTTTGCTTTTTAATCCATTTTTCCATAACTAGAATTAAACCTTTGTGAAAATAAATGTTTTTATATCCCAAACATGAGCATAGTGACTTACACATAGAAGTTATTCATCAAATATTTTTAGAATAAATAAACATAGCCCTTGTCATTTGGAATTAACCTGTGTGGTCTGGCATTTCTTCAATTTATTCAGTCTGGTGTCCCACCAAATTCTGGGGTTCCCTGCTAAAAGTGACCTGTTTATATGTGACTATCTATACATTTTGTAAAGACATACATTTTTTATTTAGAAAAGCAACCAAATTATATACACTGTAAATTAATCTTACTTTTTTGGTACACTTACTGCTTTTACTTTATGATGTATTCATATTATTGTGTCTTACCAATATGCAATAGGTAAGAGATATTTATTTATACATGGAATTTCCTTTATACTAATATAGGGTTGTCACTGATGAGTCACATGACAACAAGGTATTTCTTAAACAGTCTTACTCCAAAAGAAGATGATGGAATGATTCACTGTTTTCTTCTCTCCTAGAAATCAGAAACATTGATAATCCTCTGCAGGATCACTTGCAAGATCAAAGTATTCAGAAGAGAGGCCATTTTCTGTTAAAGCAAAATTGTGTTATGTTTGACTTCTATGAGAAACTTTTGGAATCAAATTTTAGTTCTGAAAACCAGAATAGAAGCTGTGACCTAAAGAACTCTGTTGAGTTTAATAGAGATGGAAAATGCCTTTTCCGTCCTATTCATGAACAATTTTATTCTAAAATCAAGTTCCCTGTAAGTACAAAACCCATCAAAAATGAATCCCAGGTCATTAAGGAACAGAGAACTCCCAACACAGAGAAAGCCCATGTATGTGGTGAATGTGGGAAAGGCTTCATCAAGTTTTCTCATTTCACTGATCATCAGAGAGTTCATACTGGAGAAAAACCTCATGTATGCTGTATGTGTGGGAAAGCATTCTCTAGAAAAATCCAGGCTAATGGACCATCAAAGGACTCATTCAGGACTGAAACATTATGAATGCACTGAATGTGACAAAGCCTTCCTCAAGAAATCACAATTCAATATACATCAGAAAACTCATATGGGAGAGAAACCTTATACATGTAGTAAATGTGGAAAAGCCTTCATCAAAAAGTGTCGGCTTATTTATCATCAGCAAACTCATACAGGAGAGAAACCCCATGGATGTAATATATGTGAGAAGGCCTTCTCTACAAAGTTCAGTCTCATTACACATCAGAAAACTCATACAGGAGAGAAACCTTATATGTGTAATGAATGTGGTAAAGGCTTTATCGAGAAGAGGCATCTTACTGCACATCATCGAACTCATACTGGTGAGAAACCCTTTGTATGCAATAAATGTGGGAAAGGTTTCACCTTGAAGAACAGTCTTATCACATCAGCAAACTCATGCAGAGGAGAAATTATATACTTGTAGTGAATATGGAAAAGGCTTTTCAGTGAAGCACTGTCTTATTGTACATCAACGAACTCATACTGGAGAGAAACCCTATATATGTAATGAATGTGGAAAAGCCTTCACTTTAAGGAGCTCTCTCATCAGACATCAGTGAACACATACAGGAGAGAAACCCTATGTATGCACTGAATGTCGAAAAGCCTTCACCACGAGGAGTGATCTCATTGTACACCAGTGAACTCATACTGCAGAGAAGCCGTATATATGCAATGATTGTGGAAAAGGCTTCACTGTGAAGAGCCGCCTGATTGTGCACCAACCAACTCATACAAGAGAGAAACCCTACGTATGTAGTGAATGTGGAAAAGACTTTCCAGCAAAGATCCAGCTAATTGGACATCAACGAACTCATACAGGAGAGAAACCTTACATATGCAGTGAGTGTGGAAAAGGTTTCACTGAGAAAAGTCATCTCAATGTACATCACTGCACTCATACTGGAGAGAAACCCTATATATGCAGTGAATGTGGCAAAGGCTTAACTGGGAAAAGCATGCTTATTGCACATTTGCGAACTCACACTGGGGAGAAACCATATATATACAGTGAATGTGGAAAGGGCTTCACCATGAAGAGTATTCTTGGAATACATCAGCAAACTCATACTGAACAGAAACCATACAGATGCAACGAATGTGGTAAAACCTTCAGGAAGAAGACATGTTTCATACAACATCAGCAATTTCACACAGAAAAGACTTCCTTTGAATGTACTGAGTGTGGGAAATTATTTTTTGCGCAAAAATGATCTCATTACACATCAGAGAATTCACACAGGAGAGAAACCATATGAATGTAGTGAGTGTGGGAAAGTCTTCACTACGAAGTCAGGGCTCAATGCTCATCAAAGAAAACATACAGGAGAGAGGCCCTATGGTTGCAATGATTGTGGGAAATCTTTTGCCCATTTGTCTATCCTTGTTAAACACAAAAGAATTCATAGGTAATCATTTTGGGAAAACCATGCGAGTTGTTAAGTCCTCAAGATAATACAGTATTTTTGAAGAATAACTTAATGATTGCAGAATATGTATGTAGTCATCTATTTGTGATCAAAAAAGAAAATACACATACACACACACACACAAAGAAGACATGTACAGGCTGGACGCCATGGCTCAGACCTGTAATCCCAGCACTCTGGGAGGCCGAGGCGGGTGGATTGCTTGAGTCACAAGTTTGAGACCAGCCTGAGCAAATGCAAATCCCCATCTCTACTAAAAATAGAATAACTGAGGCAAGAGGATCACTTGAGCCCAAGAGTTGGATGTTGCTGTGAGCTATGACAGCACAGCACTCTACCCAGGGCAACAGCTGACGACTGTCTCAAAAAAAAAAAAAGACATGTACAATACATGTCTAATACAATCAGTTTTGTTTTGTTTTTTGAGACAGAGTCTCACTCTGTTAACCTTGGGTAGAGTGCTGTGGTATCATAGCTCATAGCAACCTCAGTCTCCAGGATTCAAGCTATCCTTCTGCCCAAGCCTCCCAAGTAGCTGGGACTACAGGCATCTGCCATGACACTCAGCTAGTTTTTCTTTTTTTGGTACAGATGGGGTCTTTTGCTCAGGCTGGTCTCGAACTCCTGAGCCATGCAATTCACACTCCTCAGCCTCTCAGAGTGTTAGGATTACCGGCATGAGCCATGGCACATGGCTATAATCAGTTTTGATGAAGTATTTGGGGACATTATGTTAAAAAAGTGTATATTGAGAAAAATTCTAGGAATATGGCTGAATAGGAAAGCCTTAGGTGGGAAGACAGACCCTGTCATAAGTGATCATCATGGATCATCAAGGAACTACTAATAGTAGAAATGTTAATAATTATGGGAAAGGTTTTGTCCAGAATAAGACCTTGATAGATTAAGAGAGTTCATAACAGAGAAGTATTTTGCTATGAGAATATATGTGGGGAAATTAGAGATTGAGGACACTGAGCCCCCCAAGACAAAAATGTCCAAAAGCAAAATAGAGTTTAGGAGTTTAACTGAGTAAAGAAACAGCTTGGCTTTAATATTTCAATTGGTTTTTAATAAAAGTAACTTTGCTGACTAATTACAAGTCTGTGCAATTTTTGCACAAAACAGGTTTTGAGGAAGGAAAAACAATCACAGCTTGCCTGCTTAAAGGTTAAATAGCCCAGGCACACTGGAATGCAAATGGCCTCATGCACATGCAGCATGCTGGCAAGGTCTGACAGGTAATCTGCCAGGTAATCGATCAAGCCTGCAGGTTGCACCTCTCCCAATAAAGGGAGATAAGGCCCCTGCCCTGAAGAGGGCTAGAATGCAGAAACCCTTTGAGAGAGGTGGGCGTTGCAAAAGTCACTGGGAACAGTGAACACAACCAAAACCCACACAGAGGGAGGACCTCTTGGGTAGAGATAAGAGGAAGGACTTCTTTCTCTCCCAGCTTCTAATGGGGTCATTGGCATCAGCCAATTTGCCCCACAGTGGAACAAGGGGTCTATACCATCCCCTTTGGACTCCTGAAGGTGAGTCAAACCAAGCAGATGTGGGCACATCCCCTATGCCTTAAGGTTATGTTCCTAATTTCTCATGAATGCATAGGCTAAGGATAATTAACAATCAATTAAGGAAGAGGAGATAATGGAATAGAGCATGTGTGTTCATACAATTGCTAATTAATGACACAAATAGCTTATAGACTGATCTTTGCTCAGTTCTCTATTACCTTATAGATCACCCACCTAAAATTGCGATAGAGAGAATTCAATTAAAGGTCATCAATCAAAGCACAGAGTGCCTCCATTGTGTCTCACCATGCTTGATGAGGGACCCCTGGACCCACCATAAACTTTCTCAGGAGCATTTGGGAACAGGATAAGTCAGCCATACTCCTAGTTGCCTTGTCACAGATTTTTATATGTTAAATTGTGACAGTTTCATCATGAATTAAAGTTTAATATAGGAATAATATATTAGTACAATACAGGAGTATTGTATGCCTGCCTCACATGTATGATTAACTCTTTGCATTTCTTTGGCTCTATGTGTGTGTTATATCGGAATACTTGAAGTACTTCAAAATGAAACAATGTAGTATAGTGACTTCATAACTAATTAAATATATTTGGAATGTTTAAGTTTGTAGTAGTATCAAGGGTTATGAAAATAATATAACTTATGTTTTTATAGGTCTTTATTTTTGAAATAACTTTAGATTCACAAAATCTTACTGAAGTATTTCAGAATCCCAAATGCCCTAAACCCAGCTTCTTCCAAAGATAACACCTTACATAACCATAATTCATTAGCAAATACAGGAAAGCAAAATTATTACAGTACTGTTCACTATCCAGTTCATTTGGATCTCACCAGTTTTAACATGCATATATTTATTTGATTTCATATACAGTTTTAAGCAATTTTATGACAAATATTGGTTCCTGTAACCACAATCAATATTTAGAATGTTGCATCAACACAAACTCCTTCATGTGAGAATTTTCAGTCACATTCTTTCCTCACTGCTAACCCTTGGCAATCACAGATATGTTCATTTCTAATTTTGTCATTTTTTTTTTTTTGTAAGACAGAATTTATTCACAGAAAAGAAAGAAAAGAATACAGAAA
This sequence comes from Arctocebus calabarensis, assembly GCA_963573935.1. Lineage (NCBI taxonomy): Eukaryota > Metazoa > Chordata > Mammalia > Primates > Lorisidae > Arctocebus > Arctocebus calabarensis. Next base: position 89 of record CAUYON010123507.1, on the reverse strand, counting down.
GCATTAAGGCATCTGTTAGAGGGAGAAAATTCTAGTGGGGAGAGAGAAGCTCTCTCTGTTTCTCTCTCAGTCTTTCCCCATCTCCTCCT
>CAUYON010123506.1:0-23263 GCA_963573935.1 Arctocebus calabarensis | reverse complement strand
TGTATCAGTTTGCAGTCCCACCAGCAGTGTGAAAGTGTTCCCTTCTCTCCACATCCACGAAAACTGCAAGCTTCTTAAGGGCAATTCAAGCAATTTGTTGGCTACTGCCCTTCCCATGCCTTCTTCTTAAAGACCATTCTGAATGGACAGCCAGCCCCATAACCACATTTGCTTCCTCTGTTGGGAGAAACAAAAATGGACAGCTGACTTGCTTAAGATGTGCTAATTGATACTTTCTTCCAGGAATTGGTAATTCACTCACAACAACTTAAGTAAATATTTGCAATTTCCAAATGAGAAAGTATTCATCAGTGAGAGTTCTCCAGACAAACAGAACCAATGAGATATACATAGAGATAAGTAGAAAGAAATCTATTACGAGGCACTGGCTTATGTGATTATGAAGGCTGAGAAGTCCCATGATTGGTAGTCTGCAAGCTGGAAATCCAGGACAGCCAATGGTCTAGTTCCAGTCTGAGAAGCAGGAAAGCCTACTCTGAAGGCCTGACAACCTGGAGCACCAATATCAAAGGGCAGGAGAAGATGGATTCCCCAGCTCAAGAAGAGAGAGTTAATTCATCTCTCCTCTACCTTTTTGCTTTATTTGAGCCCTCAATGGATTAGATGATGCCTGCCTACATTGGTGAGCACAATCTTCTTTACCCAGTCTGCCAATTCAAATGCCAATACCTTTTGGAAACACGAGCATTGAAAACACACCCATAAATACAGTTTTACCAGCTATCTGGGCATCTCTTAGCTCAGTCAACTTGACATGTAAAATTAACCATTAAAACATATAAGGCCCTCTAGGGTGGCTTAGTTTTTGCATGTAGAAGGAGAAATAGAAAATGCCATTCTCTAAGACAGAAGGAGGCCAGCACAATTGATTTAATGGTCTCATAGAGCAAGTCAGGAGAAAATTGATTTAGTCCCTCGTTCCCAGTAGATGTTATGTTTTGGTTTCAGTTCTCATGAGTCCTGCTACTCTTCCTGTCCTTGAGTTCTGGAAGATAACCACAAATCCTTCCAATATGTACTTAAGATAGTTTGGTAGATTTCTGTTACTTTTTCCTAAGTCCATGTATTACACATACTTTCATTGCCAACATCTAATTCAGTGTCTTCTGTCTCAATTATATGTTTCTGTGTAAAAAATTATTCCAAACTTAGCAACTAAAAACAAAAAAGGTATTATTTCATACTCTCTCAGGGTCAGAAATCTGGGAATAGCTTAACTGTGTCCTCTGGCTCAGTTTCTCTCAGGAGGCTGCAATCAAGCTATCACTGGGACTAAAGTCTAATCTCAAGACTCAGTCTGGAGAGGATGATCTTCCAAGCTCACTCCATGGCTGCCAGCAAGCTTCACAAGTCCACTTCCAAATTCACTCATATGGATCTCTCTACAGGGTTACTTCATGACATGGCAAGTGGCTACCCCTAGAACACACAACACAAGAGAGCATGAGAGTAAGCAACCAGAACAGAAGCCACAGTCTTTTTGCAACCTAATCTTGGAAGTGATATCTCATCACTTCTGTCATATTCTGTCCATTAGAAGTGAGTTGTTAGGTCCAGCCTACACTCATTGGAAAGAATATTTCACAAGGGCATGAATACTGGGGGTGAGGGGCTCTTAGAGACTGACTATCACATCTTCCTTACTTAGACTAATACTCAAACCTTGTGGAATGCATATTCATCATAGGCACTCTGTATTTTCCAGTCTTTTTGGTCTCTTCTTTTATTTTTGGAGTAATGTTTGATTGAAGGAAGCATATTTAATTTAAACTAGCCCCCTTTCTAGCCAGTGCATACAATGATGACTACAGATCAAATTTCTCTCGTTATCTAGATTGCAAATTACTTGAGAGTAGAAGCTATCATACTTTGCAATGCTAAGAACACCATGGTTAGTCAATGAAGATACCATCACTGGCTAAATGGATCTGTATGATACAGAAGAAAGAGCTCCTACATAAGTCTCTGGCACCCAAGTTCTAGTTATGGCTGCTGTTTGAACATTTTGACCTTGGAAAAAATCATAACTTCTCTAGGCCTCCATTTTCTCCCCTTTAAAGAAGGAGACTAGACCAGATGTTTAAGGCTACCATAATGGGTAATATGTTCTAAAGAATTCCTCCTCACTTAAATTCTCTTTGGGAAAGTCTATCTGATGCTTCTGAAGACCCTCATCTTCTCCTTGACCTATCTCTAATTTTAGCTACAGCTACAGTAGATAGACTCATCTCAAGTTGAGCAAGTTTATCTTCTTTCTGCGCCCACACCTTCTCCACCCATGTTGGAGTTTTCCTGGTCTAAGAGTTTGGGAGGGAGTTAAAACTCCCAAGGGCAATCCTTAATCAGGGTCAGATGGCAGCTGGTGAATAAATGCCCCAACTTCCTTTCTTTTTCTGGGTGGACAATTCTACAAGGCATTCTCTATACTTTTCTGAGAAATCGCTCCTGTTGCCTTGAATTTGTTGGAGTTTCTTTCTACCCTACCTCACGTTCTCTTTTTTTTCTTTATTCCTTCATTCTCTTCTTCATTTGGATCACTTCTCAAATAAACTACCTTCACCTAAGGCCTTGTGTCATGTGTGCTCTGCTTTCATGAGAACTCAAAATAAGACAAGAAGCCATCATTTTCTATCCTCTGCCATTAAGGCTAAACCATGCAGAAGCTTGGGTCAGGAAGACAGTGTATAATGACACAGGCAAAGTCTCCACCAGACCAGAAAATCCTGCTCCTTTTGGTATTAACCAAGGATTCAGAGTGGGGAGTTGTCTAATTGGAATAAAGGGAAAAGCCAAAGGCAGAAGTGCAGTCATCCACTCTGTCTGGGACTCCAGAAGGAGCTGGCCTGGCATGGCACATCTGCAATAACCTTGGCAGCTACTGGGGAGAGAAAGAGCAAGCTGAGTTAGCATTCCTGAATGAACTTGGGCTCCATTTGGCACACAAGAGATCAGAGTAGGGTCTAAAGGCCCCTAGGGAAACATAGATGTGGTCAAGATATAGGCTGGGAGAGCTCACCAGAGGAAATTATCACTGTGGAGTGAAAAGGATCCTAGAGCCAAGTGAACTAATTGGGCCACCTGAATGGGAGACTGAATAGGGTCATGGCCATGCTTCAGGGGGTCTTCAATAGCATTGGGGACTGACTAGGGACTGAGTGAGCAAGGAGAACTACATGGTCCTGGTAGAGTACACCAGAAGTTCACTAATTATAGACTTTAGCAGTTGCCAGAACTGTGAATGTCTTTTGTGGTGGAGACATAAAGGACCCAAAACATAGAAAGGTAACACTGTACAGATCCTTCCCCTATAACCATGAGAATGTACCATGCTTCCACCCCATATCCTCATGCCATCTTGGAGAGAATCAAGAGAAAGAGGGCAAAATGGAAAGGGGGATTACTATGCTTTGAATGTGCATTCCCTTCAAACCTCATGCTGAAATTTGATCCTCAATGTTGGAGTTAGGGCCTAGTGGGAGGTGTTTGGGTCATGGGATGGGTCCCTCATGAATATCTTGGTGCCATTCTCCAGGTAATGAGTTCTTACTCTATTAGTTCCTGCTAGAGTTGGTTAAGAGTTTGGCACCTCCCTCTTTCCTTTTCTCTCTCATCAAGTGTTGTCTGTACACAGAAGCTCCCCTTCACCTTCCACCATGAACAGTAGAAGCCTGAGGCCCTGATCAGAGTCCCAATCTTGAACTTTTCCAGACATCAAACGCATGAGCCAAATAAACCTTTTTTTGTTTATAAATGACACAGCCTTAGGCATTCCTTTATAGCAACACAAAATGGACTACGACAGGGACTATTTAAAGCCAAAGAGACTGAATTTCCAAAAGAGATTGTTTAAATGATTGGAGTGGACCAGGCTTACCAGATTGGAATCAAGTTTAGTGCCCACTTCCAGTTCTGTGGCCCACTTCTGTGTGCTTGCACGTGCCTGTCTGCTTTAGAAAATTCCTTTGCCTATCTGAGCGGAATGTAGAGAAATCTTTAAATTCCTCATGGATGCTGGTCTGATGGGGGTAAGACTTCTGTCTCTAGGAAGGACTCAACCACAGATACAGGGGCTCCCAGCTGGGGCAGCCTTCCACACTACAGCCAGGCTCCTTTGGGTTGGAAATGCCACATCAGCTGCAAACACACCTCCGATGTCTGGTTTTACCTGGGAGGCAGAAGTCAGGGATCTTAACGGACTCAGCAAGAACTGTGAAGGGAAAGTGGGGGCTGGGTAATGGCAGTCTCTGCCCCTTTCATCTCCTTGGGCAGTCCCCATTTCCCTGCCCCCATCTCAGCTGTATCAAGGCTATCTGCGTCCCCCTGTCTTTCCTGGCCTCCTCTGGGACGCCTCCTCTGCCATGACAGTTGCTGAGGGTTCCCCAGGGCAAGTCGAAGCCTGATTTGCTTTTCAAGCTCTGCCCATTTATTGATCTCCTGTCTGAGAAATGTCAGCAGCAGCCGCGAGCTCTCCCCGCTAAGGCACTTAGCTTGGAAGCCGGTGGTATCTGCCTGTATAAACCCTCCCGCCTCCTGTCTGTCTGGCTTTAGAACTCTCCCCACCCCCACCTGGGGAAAAGTCTTCTAAGACGAGATGGCAAGAATCAAACAGCAACGTGCTTTGAACACTGGGACGGGAACCAGATTTAAATTGGGCAAAAGCCGTGAGCTCAGAGCCCGTGTATTTCACTTCCCGCCACCCTTCCCCCTTGCGGTATCTTGTGAGCAGGTAGGAAGGGAATCTTGCAGAGAAGCCTGGCTGGGGGCAGGGGGGCAGGCGCTTGGCCCCGGGAGTCAGAAAGTGGGCCGCTGGACCAGAAGCTGGGCAGATAAAGGCAAGCCATTATTTCATCTGCTGTCGCCTGGCCCGGGGCCCCCACCTCCGTGCAATGGCAATGCAGGCTTGTGAGAAGGGGAGGGGAAGAGAAAGAGACTGTGTGTTTAGTGGTTAAACCTTTTAAAGTTTAAGTGCATAAACAGGGCCTTCTCCGTATCTGTCTATAGCAATTCTCATGACAGTTACAGCAAAATTACAGAAACTGGGTCGTTTATATAACCCTTTGTATTGTCAAAGCACATTAAATGTCTGCTTTCCTGCACCCCGCTGAGCTGTCTTCAGCTGTCAAATCCCCATACTGCAGCTCAACACACTGAGGGTAAAGGACTCTGGCAATGCGCACATGGGGAATACTGGACCCTCAGGTGCAGCAAATGTTTGGAAAAGGAGATTTAAATTTCCTCTGCGCGTGAGTCCCATGGTTTAAAATATATTAAATTCTGTGCTTTACAGCCAAGTGCTTTGTCACCTGGTTAGTAGGCTTCCCTCCCCCCACACCCGCAGTGGGCAAATAGGACATTTGTTTTTTATTCTGCGCAGGGTTGAAAGCGCTCATTCATCTATTTATTCATTTGAAAATAATTTAGTGAATGTTTTCTAAAATACTAGTACTACAGATAATAGGCACCAGCCACCGTTTTAGCGACTTCGTATGTATTAACTCTTTTAATGCTGATTTAAACCAATGAGACAGACTCTATCATTATCCTCATTTTATAGGTAAGGAAACTGAGGCACAGAGGCTGCTGTGATGTTCCTTCAGGACTGAGGCCCTCATTCCTCCCAGCTGCTGAAAGTGTTCACAGGGCACAGGTCACATTTAATGCACCTTCAGAAACTTCCCTCAAGGTCACAGCCACATTCATGGACGTGAAGGTATAAAGGCTCACTGCCGTACCTTGATTCTGGACAACTTGGCATGTGATCCCCAGCTCTGGAGTTCCTAGAGGGTCCTTTGAGTTCTCTTTTGTGCATGTGCCTGTCTGCCCAGCACCACTCCGCTTCCCACTGCTGCTGGTCCTCAATAAACCCCTGGCTCTCAGATCTCCATCTCCATCTCCACTTCATCTCACAGTCAATGTGCTTCCCTGGGACCCCACCTGAGGGAGGACAGTAAGGAACAGAACACCCTTCAAGGCTGCAGGGCTAGCGTGCAGAAGAAGTAGTTTCAACCTTCTTACTGGGCTGCCACTACCTCATTTGCTGAGCAGCTTTGCTGGGCTCAACCCTGGCTGAGCCTGGCATTTTCCCCACATTTTTTGATTCATTTAATCCTTCAGGCCTGGAGGTATTGCTACCCCCATTTTCCACATAGGTGGGCTGAGGTCGGAGATGTTAAGCAAAGTGGGCGAGGGCTTCAGCAAGACTTGAGCCTGGGTGGCTCAGACTCCACGTGCCCGGCTTTCTTGGCAGCTCCAGCCTAGGCCCAGCCATCCCTCCAACTCCAACTTGTTCACAGGCACAGGGCAGCAGGTGGTGAGGGTGCATCTATCATCTCGCAGACTCCTTTCAACTCTCAGCGAGGGATGGAAAGGAAGGTATTATCATCTCCATTCTACCAGTGAGGAAATCGAAGCTCAAGGAAGGTGAAAAGACTTGCTCTGTTTATTGCTAACCCAGTAGAGAGCCCACCCAGATCTGTAACTTCTGATGCCTTACAATTGCCCGTATCAATGGTCCTCCTCACCCCCAGCCAAAGCTTAAGGTTGGGAGCAGGGCAGGATGCTCTTTTATATAAGACTTTGCTCCTGCTTAGGAAGTGGAGCCATCCTTGCCTTCACTCTGCCCCTCTGTCTGAATCCCAAGGCTCTAGAATGCTGAGAATCTGGGCAGTTGTTTTGGTCCCATCAATGCCATCACAATCTTTGCTCTTGGTAAAGTCCTTGCACACATGGCTCCTCAACCAGGGATAAGCTTCACTGGAACCTTGTGACTCAGGTATTGGGCCTCATGCCCCTATCTCACAGACAAAAACATTGAGACACAGGCTAAGGGTCATGATCACGTTAGTCCATGGCCAAGCTGAGACTTGACCATAGGTCTTTTCATTATAAGTCCAGTCCCCTTTTCACCCTTGCCCTGCCCTACTTGATCTCCTCAAAGTCACTTCCTTTCCTTGCCTTCCTTCTTGTTGTGCAATATGTGTCAGGAAGCTCCTTCCCAGAGGAAGCAGGGACATCAACTGGAAAATAACTCATGTGGTGTGATTTGTGGTGTTCTAAGATGCTCCCTCCTCTACCACCCACTAACACCTAAAATGTTTCCACTGTTGTCAGCTCTGAGAGTTAATCATTGTATTTCCCTAGAACCTTCTTTTGACATGCAAAAAAGCAACTGGAACTCTTCTACATTGCTAATAGGACTGTAAAACGGTAAAAAAACAACATTGGAAAAGTTGGGTAGTTTCTTTAAAAGGAAAAACACATGCCTGCCTGTCATTCCATGGCTAGGCATTCACCCAACAGAAAAGAAATTGTACATCCAAAGACTTGCACATGAAGGTCAGAACAACCTATTTGCCATACTCCAAACCTGGAAATAATTCAAATACTCATGAACAGGTAAATTGATAAAATTAATGGTGATATACCTATATATTTTCAACCATATAAAAGAATAAATTATTGATAGATGTGACAATATAGATGAATCTCAAAACAGGTCAAACAAAAGGAGCCAGATACAAAAGGTACCTACCTGTATGATTTCCACCCACGTGATGTTCTAAAACAGGCAAAGCTTTGCTATGGTGATAGAGGTCAGAATAGTGGTTACTTTGGGAGCAGGGTTTATTAGAAATCAGTACAAGGAACTTTCTACAGAAATGGAAATTTTCTAAATCTTGATGGGGTAGTGGTTGCATGGATATATACACTTGTCAAAGCCATCAAACTGTACACTTAAAGAGGGGTATGGGTGTATTTTGTTGTATGTTACTTGTACATCTATAAAGCTGATCAGAAAAATAGGTCACTGACACAGTAGAAGTGATATTCTTAACCTGCAGCGCTAGGAGTCTCTGGCATCCAGAAAACGCTACACTATTGTGAGCCTAGGTAGATTTTACAGGAAAATGGCTCTAATATTCCTCAGGTTCTACTTCAAGAATGTCTTCAACTCATTTAACACAGACACACTGAAACAAAGCGCCTCAAATAATCATTCTGTGTTACAAACCCAGTAGATGGTTTTATTCACAGAACTCTGCAGGCCTTTGGGACTGGATTCTTGAGGCACATGGTTGTCTTAAAAAGGGTGAAATTTCCAAAGGGTAATATAGGCCAATCTTGCACTATGGAAGGAATGGAAGGACTGAAGGACAGTTTTAAAGTGGAAGAATCACCAGGCTATTTAACCTTGTCTGCCAGTAAGATGGCAGAGAAGCCACAATTGCTCAGGTGTCTGTGACTTATGCAGGTTTGAAATCACAATCTTGTCATGCCTGTTTAAACCACCACAATGCAGTGAAATCCTATTATCTGTCATATATTTCTGTGCTGACAGATGTGGGAGGGAACTGTGGACACCATCAGACACACCTCATTCCCTTGGGAACCGGAGAGCTTGCAAAATTCTGTCCTGGCAAAAGCCTCCTTAACCCTCCAGACCTAAGCTGGGATGAGGAGTGGGTTACGATGGAGCCGCACCTGGTGTAGGCAAGCACGTGAGCGTGCCTGTGTGTGCACGTGCACACACCAGCCAGAGCTGGGGCGGCCGTTTGCAAGATATTTCAGAAACTAGCAGCAGCAGCAGCAGCACTTGGGAGCTGAAACGCTGAAACCTGTGAATCAATCCAAGTACAAAACTCTCAGTTTCTAATTCGGTACCTGTTTCCAACACCTTGCAAAGAGTCAATCTGTGCAAAACCTCACGCTCTTGGCATTTCTGATACTCAATTCTAGAAGGATGCAGTAACAGCAGGTGTCTAAGCTATTGGTTTCTTTTAGGAGATCTTATGCCATCAATGACATTGAACCTGCTCTTGAAAATACTCAGAAACTTTGTGTTGTCCACGTTCAGAAACAATAAAAAGTTAAAAGTTCTGTCTTCTACAGACTGCGGTTAAAAAAGACCTACGGGATATTTTGGCTCATTCTTTCAACATATATTTATCAAACATCTTCTATGTGTCAGGCCCTGGGCATACAGCAGGAAACATGACAGAAAAATACCCTGACCTCAAGGAGCTCACATTCTAGAGCGGCAGTTCTCAGCCTGTGGGTTGCGAATTCTTTTTAACAATGAAAATACATTGCAGCATTAGGAAGGTTGAGAACCACTGCTCTAGAGGATTAATGAATATATAAATTATATAATATGTTGGATAATCTAGTAGGAGACAAGTAATGCAAGGAAAGGCAGAGGTGGTAATGACCTTTGAATAAGAGAGTCACAGAAAGCCTTATTAAAAAGGAAACAGTTGAGCGAAGACTTTTCCAGGTGAGGGAGTCAGCTCCGTGAACAGTGAGGAAGACAGTCCCAGGGAGCAAGACTGGCCAGAGCAAAGATCATGAACCAGGAACATGCTGAAATATTAGAGGATCAGCAAAGAGGCCAATGTTGCCAGAACCAGATTGTGAAGATCCTTGTAGGTCATTGAGACTTCAGCTTTGACTTGGAGTGAGACAGAAGGTTCTGAGCAGAGGAGGGATTTGTTCCAGCTTAGGTTTTAAATAACAGCCCCATAACAATGGAGGGCAGGGGCAGTTTGTTTTTTTGTTTTTGAATGTCCCTGACCACCCCTGCAACTTTAAAAGAAAGGATCAAAAAGCAGGGCTGCTACAATTTGAAACACTTTAATTTTCATATACCTAGTACGTATCCAAGTGAGGTGTGGATAGGGATGTGGATGTGCAGTCTGCAAACAAAAGGGGAGGTCTTAACCAGAGATAAAAATGTGGAAGATGTTGGCATATATATGTTATATAAGGTCATGAGACTAGACTGAATCACTAAGGTCCTGATTAGAGATAGAGAAAACAAGACTAAGAACTCAGACCTGGGTTGCTTCAACATTAAATGTTGAAGATAATCTCTTAAGAAAATCCCTTCAATGTGCTTTATTTTTTTTTGCAGTTTTTGGCCAGGGCTGGATCTGAACTCGCCACCTCCGGTATATGGGGCCGGTGCCTCACTCCTTTGAGCCACAGGCGCTGCCAACAATGTGCTTTTTTTTTTCCCCCTTGAAAACAAAAGCAACCAGATTGAAACATGCTAAATTATCTTCAGATGGAAGTAATCATAGAGATCACTGACAGTGGGGTGACACTTATTTTCCAGTATACCCAGCCTAGAAGGGGTCATGGCATAACAGCCTAAGAGATATTTGAGACTCTCAACCTGATGTCTATGAATGGAAGCCTTTATGGGTTGATCATATTTACATGAGAACTAATACTTTCTTTTTCCATTTACCTGTTGAAGATCTCCGCTGGTGTCACTGCTCAGAGCCCAGTTGGGTAGAGCCTGTGATAGGGATAAAATAGCCCCTATTTCTGAAATTTCTAGTGCCCTAAGATGGCTCTATTTTATCTAGATATGCTGGCACATCTTTATCTTAGAATTCTTTCCTACTTTATTGTGTCACTTTCTCACCAATAAAATTCCTAAAACTTTATTGACAATCACCCTCAAGCTGCACATGCTCAGGTTTGATCCCAAGGAGCATACCAAAGATGCTGAAAACTGAACTAAGAAATAGACCACTGCCTACATTCCAGACTGGCCAATAGTTGGCTCCTACCCAGAACAGATCTGAAATACACTACAAAGTCTTTGAAAACTAAACTGACATGGGAACCATAGTGCAAAGAATGAGGATAGTAACTTGCAGTCTGAACCTAACTAGATCAAGTGCTTGCTAAAGCAAAGATATCAATATCCTAAAAAAATGTAAATAATATCCAGAGTTTTACAGTATAATACTCAAAATGTTCAGGATACAACTCCAAATTAGGCAGTATACAAAGAGCCATGAAATTTCAACTCACATGGGAAATGTTGCTAATGATGAGTGGTAACACTTTTAGGAAATTGTTCAAATAAACAATTGTAAACACTCTTAGAACAAATTTTAAGATCAAAAATCTCAGTAGAAAATAGAAGATATAAAGAACAACCAATGGAAGTTTTAAAACTAAAAAAAAAAATTGCTGAAATTTAAAATTTATGAGATAGACTAAATGAGAGAGAAAGGAGTCTGTGAACATGAAGATAGAACAATATAAACTATCTAAACTGAAAGACAGAAAAAAGACTGAAAAAATGAACAGGTCATCAGGGACCTAAGTGGTTTAACATTCATGTTGTCAGAGACTCAGAGGAGAAGAGAAAGAGTGAAATGTTGAAAAATTATTTAAGGAAATAATGGCTGAAAATTTCTCAAGTTTGGCAAAGGACAATAATCTATATAGGCAAGAAACCAAGTGAGTCCCAAGTAAGATCAATCCAAAGAAGTTCATGCCAAGACACATCATAAACTGGTGAAAAGTAAAGATGAAGAAAGCCTCCTGTGGGTAGCTCATCACAAACAATGGAGTCCAGAAGAGAAGTGGCACAAGATTTTTAAAGTGTTGAAAGAAAAAAATATTGTTGATGCAATTCCAAATTGAGGAAAAATGTATTTTAGGAACACGTAAAGGTGAAACAAAGATATTCTCATACAATAGAAAACTAAGAGAATTTGTAACCAGCAGATCTACTCTAAAAGAATTGTTATATGAAGTCATTCAAATGAAAGGAAAATGATAACAGAGGAAACTTGGCATAGCAGAAAGAGAGGAAGAGCAATAGAAATGGTCAATATCTGGGTGAATTTAATACATTATTGTTCTCTTTTGAGATATTTAAGATATATTTGGTCATTAAAAGCAAACATTATAACATTGACTTCTGGGGTTTTAATGGAAGTAGATGTAATATATAAGACAAAAACAGCACAAAAAAGGAAGGGTAAAAAGGTCCTAAATGGTGGTAAATTTTCTACATTCCAATTGAAGTGGCAAAATATTGATTCTAAGTTAATGGTGAAAAGTTAAGAACCAATGCATTTTATAATCCTTAAAGCAACCACTAAAATAACTATATGAGATATAACCAAAATCATAATAGATAAAATTGAATGCTATAATAAAAATGTTCATATAACACTATAATTGACTAAAATATAATATCCTGGATTGATACTCAGAATAGCAAAATGAAATGAATAGAAAAATTGGCAAAACCCAGATAAAGTCTTGAGTTTAGTGAATAATAATTTTTCATTTATTGTCTTTTTAATTTAGAAAACACAAGATGCTAATATTGGACAAATCATGAGAGGAACATACAATGTCACTGCAACTTTTCAGTAAATCTAAAATTTTTCTAAAAGAAAACGTTTACTCAAAAATTTTCAAGTAACCCCCAATTAAGTAAGAAAGGGGAAAGAGATAAACAAAAAAATAGAGGAAGCAAAAAGAAACCAAATAGTGAAATGATAGAATTAGTCCAAATATATCAAAAAGTACATTAATATAAATGATCTAAAGACACCAATTGAAATAAAGTTGATTAGAATTGATTAATAAAAGAAAACATGACCCAATTGCATTTCAAATACTATAATGATATTGGTAAATTAAAAGTGAAAAGAGAAAAAAGATGTGCCATACAAACACTAATCAAAAGAAAGCCGGAGTGGGTCTTTTAATACCAAAGAAGACATCAGAGCATAGAAAATTACCAGGAACAAAGAGAGATACTTCATAATGATAACAGGGTCAATTCACCAAGAAGGCATAACAGTGCTAAATGAGCATGCACCTAACAAAAGAATTTCAACTACATAAAACAAAAACTGACAGAACTAAAAAGAGATATAGACAAATCCACAATTATAATCTGAAACTTTTTCAGTAATAGATAGAACTCTGGCAGGCAGAAAATCAGCAAATATATACAAGAACTGAACAATGATGTCAACCAACTGGATCTAATTGACATTTATAGAACACTCCACCACCAACAGCAGAATACACATTTTTTTAAGTGAACACAAAATACTCACCAAGATAGACAATGTACAACACATTTTAACAAATTTAAAAGAATTGAAATTACACAAAGTATATTCTCAAACTATAATGGAATTAAACTAGAAATCAATAATAGAAGAGTAACAGAAAAAGCTCCAAACACTGGGAAAGAGCTCTTAAATAATTCGTGGATCAAAGAAGAAATATCAGGGGAAATTGAAAATAATTTGAACTAAATGAAAGTAAAAATATAACATATTGGAATTTGTGTGATGTATTTATAGCAGTGCTTAGAGAGAAATTTATAGCGTTAAAGGCTTACAGCAGAAAAGAAAAAAGGCATTAAATAATAACAAACAGCCCCCATCTTAAGAAATGAAAAAAAAGAACAAAATAAACTGAAATCAAGCAGAAGGAAGGGAGTAATTAAGAGCAGAAATCAATGAAATGGAAAACAAATAAATAATAGATAAAATTAATGAAACCCAGAACCAGTACTTTGAAAAGATTAATATAATTGATAAATCCCAGCAAGACTGACAAAGCAAAAAAAATAAAATAAAAAATAAATAAATAAATAAATAAATAAAAAGAGGAGAGAAAACAAATTACCAAATCAAGAGGGAAAAGGGGAATATTACTACAGACACCACAAACATTAAAAGAATTATAAGGGAATAATATGAACAATTCTCTGCATAGGAATTTAAACTGAATTATTTATTTCAGGTTAATTTGAGGGTGCAAAGAAATAGGTTGCATTTTTTCAGGTAAAGTAACTCTTATATTGTGTCCTACCCCCAAGAGGTGTGCCATGCACCCTAACATTGTACCCATTAAGTGGGAGCACACCTATCACCCTCCCTTCTCTTCTCTCCTTGCTCCCTTCTTCCCCTTTGACCCCACCTTGAATTGATTTGACTTTTTCTCTTATGTGGGCATGTATTAGATCTTTTACTGGCTTTATTTTAGTATTGAATACATTGGATACTTGCTTCTTCACTCCTGTGATACTTTACTAAGAACAATGTGTTTCAACTCCATCCAGGTTAGTACATAAGATGTAAAGTCTCCATCTTTTAAAATGGCTGAATAGTATTCCACAGTAAAAAGATACCATAGTTTGTTAATCCATTCCTGGGTTGGTGGGCATTTGGGTTGCTTCTATGACTTGGTAATTGTGAATTGAACTTCAGTAAACAATCTAGTGCAAATATCTTGCACTTTTTTTTATCCAATCAGGCAGCCTGAGCCTCTTGAGTGGTGAGTTCAGTCCATTGACATTTATCAAGAGAATTGATAAGTCTGGTAGAGTTCTATGCATCTTATTTTGTGACAGTCCATTGTGTAGTATTATCCTTTGGGCCACTGTGGAAGCTATGTTTTGACCATTAGCTTCTGGATATTTACTTTGTTGGTGGTCCAGTATGGTGGTCAGTGTTGAGAATAAGTCTAAATGTTTCCTGTAGAACTGGTCTTGTTGTGGCAAATTTCCTTAGTGCTTATATATCTGCAAAAGATTTGATTTCTCCATCAATTTTGAAGCTTAGTTTAGTAGGATACAGAATTCTGGGCTGAAAATTCTTTTGTTTAACAATGTTGAAGGTGGATGATCATGTTCTCTGGCTTGGAAGGTTTCATTTGAAAAGTCTGTTGTCATCCTGATGGCTCTGCCTCTGTAAGACAGTTGGTGCTTACTCCTGGCTGCTTGCAGAATTTTTTTCTTTCATCTTGACTTTGGACGGGTTCATTATAATGTGTCTTGAAGAGACTATTTGAGTTGAGATGACCCAGAGTTCGATATCCATCTGAAAGAAGTGTGTTGAGGTCTTTGGTAAAACTTGGGAAGTTTTCCTTTATGATGGTCTCCAGTAGGGCTTCCATTCCTTTGGGACAGTCTTCTTCCCCTTCTGGAATCTCTATTATTCATATATTTGAATGTTTCATGGAGTCTCATAGTTCTCTAAGTGCCTGTTCTGCTTTCTCTCTCTTCTTTTCTGCCTCTTGAACTACCTGGGCTAACTCAAAAACTTTATCCTCTAGCTCTGAGGTTCTTTCTTCTCCATGGTCTAACCTATTTTTGATACTTTCTCCTGCATCTGTACATTCCCTGATTCTTTCCTTCATTTCCTTAAGCTTTGCCACACCCTTTCTATATTCTACACATTTCTCGTCCCACTTTTGGTTCTGTCATTCCATTTCCTTGTCCATTCCTTTTATTGTCTTTATCATCCATATTTTCAATTCCCTTTCTGTCAAGTCCATAATTCTTTATAGATGGAGTCTTCTGCAGTAGCTGCCTCATGGTCCCTTGAGGGAGTTCCCCTGTTTTGGTTTTTCATGTTGCCTGAATTTTTCTGTTGGTTCTTCCTCATGTGTTCTTTCTTCTGGTTCACCTCCTTGTTCTCCTTTTTACTTCTCACTGTCTCCATTCTTTTAAACAGAAGTCCTTGCTCTTGATGACAATATGTTACGATGTGTCACTGGGATACCAGGCGGTGCTTTGGTTTTTATAGGAAACAGAGAGCTCAGCCAGCAACCTCTATGGTCCTCATTCCAAACTTAGTTGCCTTTGGTGATTGCCTGATTGTTTCTTCAGCACTCAGACCCTGATGGTGTGGGATCTTAAAGCTCACTAGAATCCTCTGGGGGCAGGTCTCACAGTGCCCCCTAACTCCAGTTCCCATAGGGTGCAGGAGTCCCTCAGCCCAAGAGTGGAGTTTTGATCCTGGCAAGTGGAGTTAAGATGGCTGTGCTTTAGGCTCTTGCTAAGACCTTCTCAAGTCCATCCCACTATGGCAGCCCCCTGGCCACCAAGACCTTCTCAATATGGCTGCCTCACCAGCCACCAAACCTGTGACGAGTCTACTCCAACTGCATTCAAATCTGGTGGAAGTATACTGTTCGAGTCTGCCCACCCTTTCAAACTTTCCAATCAATGTGCACAACAAACAACTGAAAACTTCAGAAAGGCTTCCTCCCATCTCAGGCCTCTGTAGACAGTCAGCTGATGCCAAATGGTCGCAATCACTTGCCTAATTCATCAGCTTTCCACCACTCCAGATCATATGCTGTATCCAGCTCACCACCTCCTCAATGTGTTCCCTGAGCTATAAGTCTGAATAAGGTCCTCAAACCAGGTGTAGCTGGGCTTTCTCTTTTTCCCCAGTCATTCTAAGAGAGCTTAGCTGAACAATCCTTCTGGTCTGCCCTAGTGCAAATGTCCTTATGATAGAATGATTTTTTTTTCCTTTGGGGAAGATGCCTAGTAATAAGATAGCAGGATCAAATGGGAGGTCTAATTTGAG
Organism: Arctocebus calabarensis; assembly: GCA_963573935.1. NCBI lineage: Eukaryota > Metazoa > Chordata > Mammalia > Primates > Lorisidae > Arctocebus > Arctocebus calabarensis. The sequence goes on along the minus strand of CAUYON010123506.1, from coordinate 7,082 downwards.
TTCTTTGAGGATCCTCTATACTTCTTTCCAAAGAGATTGTATTAGTTTGCAGTCCCACCAACAATGTAAAAGTGTTCCCTTCTCTGCACATCAACACCAGCAACAATGACAAAAATAAACAAATGGACCTTAATTAAGCTAAAAAGCTTCCACACAGCTAAGGACACAAAAATTAAAGCAAAAAGACAACCTTCAGAATGGGAAAAGATATTTGCATGGCATGAGTCTGACAAAGGGTTGATAACCAGAAATCAATAAAGAACTCAAATTAATCAACAAAAAAAGAACAAATAATCCCATCTACCACTGGGCAAGAGACACGAACAGAACTTTCTTTGAGGAAGACAGATGAATGGTGAACACACATTTGGAAAAAGTGCTCATTATCCCTAATCATCAGAGAAATGCAAATTAAAACCACCCTGAGATATCTTCTAACCCCATTGAGAATAGTCCACATCACAAAGTGTCAAAACTGCAGACCTGCATTTTTATGTATGATCAGAAACAAGGCAAGAATGGTCACAACTGACGCCTCCAGTTCAATAACAGTGAATTAGGCAGTATAATAAGTTAAAAAAAAGAAATAAAAGGCATATAATATTAGAAAGGAAGAAATAAAAGTGTGCTGTGTGCAGGAAACATAATTGTCCATCTAGAAAATCAACAAAACAAAACAAAAAAAACCCAAAAAAACTTCCTAGAATTTGTGAGTTTAAGCAAGGTTACAGATACAAGTTCAACATACAAAACTAAACTGCGCTCCTATGTTCTAGCAATGTACAATTGTAAACCCCAAATTAAAAGAACACCACAACTTATAATGGCTCCAAAAGAATTAACTACTTAGGCATAAATGTAACAAAATATGTACAGACCAGTGATGAAAGAAATCAAAGCACACTAAAAAAGAAGTGAAGAAGTTTTGTAGCATAGAAAAGTGATAGACCATGGTCATAGACTGTTAAAGTTCAATGTGAATAAACATGTAAATTCTCACCAGAATGATTTATAGATTAAATACAATACCAAGCAAGAACCCAGTAGGATTTTTGCACATATAAACAAGCTAATTCTAAAACTTATATAGAAAGGCAAAGAAAGTAGAAGAGCTAAAAAACAATCTGAAAAAGAGCAAGGAATCAAGAAATCACACTACTCATTGTTAAGCCTTCCTCTATAGCTGCAGTCATTGAGACAGTGTGGTATTGACAAAGGGACAGACACACAGATCAGTAGAACAGAATAAAGTGTGCAGAAATAAACTTATAGTACTACGACCAACTGATTTTTGACAAAGTTGCCAGAAGTGGGCACTGGTCCTTTGGCCTTCTGTGATTAGGGATTTGGGGGAGACTCTGACTCTCCACTCAGAGCCCCTCCCACAGCTCATAGACTTTTCAGAAGCGGGCAACAAGGTAGAAGAAAGTGCCCTGGGCAGAGGAACCAGCAAGGGGAAAGGTCCTGGCATGTGTGAGTGACAAGGTCAATGTGGCTGGAGCACAGCACAGGGAGCAAAGAGGAGAATGGGAGGAGGCGACACTCAAGATCGCAGGTGGGGTGACATACAGGGCCTTTTCAGAGGACTTGAGTTTTTCTTGATGTGTGCTAAGTTCCCTTTTAATAGGCTCATTGTCACTGCTGGGTTGAGGAATGGCTGAATGGAGCCAAAGGGGTGAAGCAAGACCAGTTAAGAGGCTGCTGAGATAAACCAGGGGACAGATGATGGTGGCTAGGACCGAGGTGGAAGCAGTGGAGGAGTGGAGACAATTGTGTCAGGTCGGGACAAAATTGGAAGATACATAGTGAGGAATGTATGTGCATTTTGGGGGTTGGGGTAAGAATTTCTTTTTTTTTTTTTTAATTGCGACAGAGTCTTGCTCTGTTACCCAGGTTAGAGTTCAATGGCATCATCATAACTCACTTTAACCTTCAATTCCTGGGCTCAAGTGATCCTCCTGACTCAACCTCCCAGTTGGCTGGGCAATAGGTGCCCACCTAATTTTTTTGTAGAGATGGGATCTCGTTCTTGTTCAGGGCGATCTCAAACTCCTAAGATCAAGCAATCCTGCCTTGGCCTCCCAGAGTACTAGGATTACAGGCGTGAGCCACCCAGTGAAAATTTCTTACTGTGAGTTGCAGTAACAAGAAAAAAAAAACTGAGAAGTGTTGCTTGTGGAGCAATTACATTTCTCCTTGACTCTCTTCCCCTGAAGATGGACTCAGAGGTCCTACAACTGCTTCAGGTCTCTGAATGCCAAAGAAATGAGAGTATGTGCCTGCAATGGGCAAGGCAAGCAGAAGGTCACTGTCTTGGCCTCCTGGGAACCTCTGACCTTTTCCCTTGACATCTATGGAGAAGGTAGCCTCCCTCAGTGTCCCTATTGGCCTGGCATCACAGGCCTGGCCAACAGAAAGGGCCAGACTTCAGTAGACTGGACCCATTCAATAGGGTTTCAAGTTGCAGATGGATAAAATTCCTTTTCTTCACTTTATCAATGAGAAAATTAAATGTACAGAATGATGGCGATGTGCCAATATCTCAGATCTAGTTGGTGGCAGAGTTTCAGTTTCTGTCTGCTGCCCCAACCATGCATGGAAAGTGCTCTGGGCAGATGGTCACCTTCCACTTCTTGCTTTCTTTAGGAATCTTATCTTTCTGAAGAGCCCGGGAGCCTTCCCTCATGAACCAGGTCAGCTGTGCAGTGGCTGGGGTGTGGGTGCAGGGAGGTGCTCTCTAGCACTCTGCTTCTCAAGGGGCCCTTTGCCTGCCTGCAAGTTCTGGCCTTCCATTGACCCAGGCAATGAAGGAGAACAAACAGCAGGGCACGGCATGGTGACTAACAGTGTGAGGTGCCCATCAGGCAGGCGTACTGGGCCTAGACTTCTGCTCTGAACACAGCTGAGGGCATGCACCTATTGTTATTTTTATTTGTAACATACAGAGTTATTATGAGCTCAATTGTTCCCACCCTCCAAATTCATATGTTAATACTCTTACCCCAGGATCTCAGAATGGGACTGAATTTGGAGACTGGGATTTTACAGAGGTAATCAAGTTGATATGAAGCCTTAGGGTGGACCCTAGTCTGATATAAAAGGTCTGTCCTTATGACAAGAGGAAGAGGTCACAGTTTTGTCTTTAGCAGAGATGGGACATTAACTGTTGTTGAATGACAATAGGTCCTCACCTTTAAAAGCTCTGTGTTTCTGCTTATGTTCAGGTCAAGAAAAATTGGTATTTTGAGACATATGGTCGACCATTTTTCCTCCTTTGCTGGCAAAAAAGTACATTTCCCCTTTCTTTCTCTCTGTCTGTCTGTCTGCCTCTCTGTCTTTCTTTTTTTCTTAACAGAGTCTCACTCTGTCACTCTGGGTAGAGTGCTATGGCACCATAGTTCAAACTCTTGGGCTCAAGCGATCCTGTAGCCTCAGTCTCCTGAGTAGCTGGGACTACAGGCACTCGCCACAATGCCCGGTTAGTTTTTCTATTTTTAGTAGAGACGGAGTCTTGCTCTTGCTCAGGCTGGTCTCAAACTCCTGAGCTCAAGCAATCTACCTGCTTCAGCCTCCCAGAGTGCTAGGATTACAGGTGTGAGCCACTGCACCCGGTCCCCTTTCCTTCTCTTAAAAAAAAAAAAAAAGAGGAAGTATAGACACAGACAATCAAAGAGGAAGGTCTGTGTGAAGACACAGGGAGAAGACAGTCATCTGCATGCCCAGGGGAGCGTCCTGGAATAGCTTCTTCCCTCATGGCAGAAGGAACAAACCCAGCTGCCACCCTGATCTTAGACTTCCAACCTCCAGAACTGTGACAAAGAAATTTCTGTTGTTTCAGACACTCAGTCCATGGTGTCCTGTTATGGTAGCCTGAGCAGATTAATATGAGAATGAGTCACCCTGTGTTCTTAGATGGCAGGCCAAGGTATGGCAAGTGTGGTCTCTCCCAGGCCCCAATTAAGGGCAGCTGCTAAGTCAGTGGCTGCGGATTAGGGAGTGGAGGGAGAGAGAGGTCTAAGGCAGGACACTTCCTGCAGCCTCTGGCCCTGGCAGCCCTCCTCTCTCCTTCCTCACTGGCTTCAGGGGCAGTCATCAGCAGTCCAGTAGTAGATATAGGAGACCCCGAAGCTAGAAGCACTTTCCTAGCAGCCATTGCCCCCCAGCATCTGAAAGCAGCTTGAAGCAGAAGCAGGGATAGGGGCTGGAGAGGCCAAGTTCTCCTGGAGCAGGCACCCAGCAGTCTCCCCTGTGATCCTCAAGGAGGGAGCAGAAGCTTTAGCTTGTGATGCACCTGCCTGGCGCCTCCTGGAGAGGAGCGGGGCTTGTCTTTGGCACAGGTACCCTTTCCTCTCTGTCTATCTTTTTTCCTAAATAAGACAAGGCAGTTCCTTCGGCACCAGGAGTGGAAAAAGAGGGAGGGGGCCGAGGAATGAAAGACTCAGAGAGTGTTACACATAGCAGTGGGCGTATTTTATGGAAAGCAGCTGACAATCAGTGTTTGCAGACGCCTTTTATTTTATATTATTTCCTCATCTGTTCAGCTTTCTTGGGCGGGAGCCAGAAAGTTAATATTCTCAGTCAAAGTCGGCCTTTTATCTCTCAGGTTCAAAATGAAACCGAGACGCTGAGGTTTTAAAATGCCTCAACCAAATGGCAAACACACCTTCTGAGCAGCTCCGGCTCAGGGACTGTCGCTGAGGCTGCCACTCCTGAGAGCAGTGCTTACCCAGGAGCTCTTGCGGGGGTGGTGGGTGTTGATTAAAGATTGCTGTCTCCTACATCAGGATGTGAATCACCCTGGAAAAGCCAGCCTAGCCATGGCCTTTGGTGTCATAGCACATGAGCGTGGTCCCATCAACCAGGACGTAGGCCACTTCACAGATCAATCGTGCAGGGGTGGCGGGCTGCTTGGCTACCTAAAGGAGGCAGGTAGCATAAAAGTTCTTTAGGAGGTGGTCAACCCTTCCCTGGGTTCTGGCTGGGGCCCTGGAAGGGGCCTCGATGACAAGTGGTCCGAACAGAACTGTGATAGTTTTAAAACATGTCTCCAATTTCTCTGACAGTGCCCCCGTGAAAAGACAGAGCCTAATTCCCCACCCCTTGAAAATGAGCTGGCTTTCATGACTCACTGCTAATAAAAAGTAACAAAAGTAACAGAAAGTGATGCTGTTTGATTTCCCAGGCTGGATCATAAAAGGCAATACAGCTTCCACCTGCTTCTCTCTCATGGGACTCTTACTTTGGGAGCCCTCAGCTGCCATGTAAGAAACCCAGCTGTCTCGAAGCCACCACGCTGCAAAGACCGTGTAGAGAGACCACACAGGCAGACCAGGAGCCCAGCTGCAGTAGTCCAAGCTGTTTGAGTCTTCTCAGGCCATATGAGAGAAGAAGCCTCAGAGATGTCCTCACCTCCAGCCATCCAACTGCAGCGGCATGACAGACCCCAAATAAGAGCTGCCTTGCTGAGCCCAAGCACCCCAGAACCACGACAGCTAATGCTAAAATGGTCACTGATGGGTCAGATCACGAAGCGTGTGGTGGTTTTGTATGCAGCAACAGAAAACTTTTCTCATGGCCGTTACCGTTCTGATTTTGTCTCTTCCAAAGCAGAATTGTGGAAGGTAGGTATCTTTCTCCTGTACATATTCTCTCTCAGGTGCTGATGTTGGGTCAAAAGGCCTGGAATGCAAGTGTGATTCTTCTTGACATATTATTTTGGTCCACTCACTCGACCCTTCTTGACCTCACTTTCCACATCTGTAAAATGGGAATGATACTAGCTTTGCAGATACGTTAGAAAAGTCAAATGAAATGGTGGATATAGCTCCCTAAGATTCAAGTGCTATAATAAACACATTTCTTTTGAGGGCCTCCCCCATGCAAACATGGGCAGAAAGAAGTGTTACATACATGTGGACCACTGAACAGCCCTACGAAACTCTAAGAGGAAGGGGCTCTTTGTAAAATATGAGAACTATTCAGAAGTGGCTTCTTATTTTTACGATCTGCTGTGGTTACATGGGGGCAAAAAATGATGCTGTTCTGCCATGGAGATTGAATTTCATCCCAGAAAGCCCAAAACTTTGTGGCCCTCTCATTTACACCCTGACCAAAATGAGGGCCTTTGCAGTCAATTGGGGGGTTCCCTTGGGTTTGGAGTTCACTTAGAATGCAGCAGGATATCTCCAGGGCTAGAATTCCAGAAGCCTCCCTTATCCATCACTCTCCACCCAACCTCAGACCCACATATACTATTGCGTCTATTAAGTTAGACTCAATAGTATATGTGGGATCAACTGAGATTAGAAGTACATTCTGTGGGAAGGGATGAGGGGAGAAAATTTTACTGTATGCTACACTCCCCCCACACTTAGCATAGACCCAGAATTCTGCTTGCTTCTCTGAGTAGTCTGCCCTCAGCCCTAACCCCTTGGCATGTCTCCCTTTCTTACAATATGGCTGCTACTAATAAAGGCATAAATGCTGGAAAGCACTTATTACAGTAATATTATCTTTATATTATCCCAGCATTACCAGGCCGTGTGCAGGGGCCGGGGAGGCGGGAGAACCTCTTCGGTGCTGTCAGTAATCGGAGGAAGGCAGTTTAGTTTAATGATAATGACTTACACTTACATAGCTGCCCTCATCCCAGAGGACCCTGGAGCACTTTACAAACACACTCTCACTCTGAGGCTTTCTAACAAACCTGAGCGGCGGCAATGCTTATAAATAATATATATTCTGAGTGCCTCTATATACTGCAAATGTATGATATAAATATGTATAAATGTAACAAATATGATTTTTACATGTTACATTTATAATCTTTAAAAAAATGGTGACCCATCATGGGTGTGCAGTCACGAAACAGACTCAGAGGAGGCTGAAGTCCAATAAATAGTGATACTGCACAACCATTTACAACAGGTACCGGCCTGGGGCTTTTAGCAAAGTATCTCAAGAATGGAAGAAAAAGTATCCAATGTACTCAGCCCTAATATGAAGCTAATTTATAGCTTTCATATGAAGGCTAAAACCCAATTATAGCATAGGAATACAGGGAAAGGGGAAAGGGAGGGGAG
>CAUYON010123505.1:0-23808 GCA_963573935.1 Arctocebus calabarensis | reverse complement strand
TTTGTTCCCGTTTTGTTTTTTACTTCAAAATAAGATATGTGCAGTGTGCATAGGAATTTGTTCATAGTTTTTTTTTTTAAACTATAGTCCGGCCCTCCAACGGTCTGAGGGACAGTGAATTGGCCCCCTGTTTAAAAAGTTTGAGGATGCCTGCTCTAGTGAGACCGCTCTAGTAGAAATTGTTAGCTAAGGGAAGGAATTTCTCATCTGTGGGAAAGGAGCGTGCAGCGACTGCTGAGGGCTCAGGAACACTGGCCGGTGGCTGTGAGCCAGAGTATGTGTCCTGCCTCTGCCAGAGCTGGCCAGGCAGGACCACCTGCCCATGCATGGGGCTTTCAGTCCCATGCTGGGAACAGGGAAGACCTTGGGGGATGTGCTAGCACAAAAAAGTCACAGAGGGAGTCCCCAGGTGATCATCCTGCTGAGTCATTGAGACTTAGAATAAAAGGCTGGGGCTCACCTGGAGGGGACAGCCTTCAGGGGCTCACCTGTGGTGGGAAGGCCTACAGGGGCTCATCTGTGGGGCCAGGGCTACAGGGGTGCACCTGGAGGTGACGGCCTGCAGGGGCTCATCTGTGGGACCAGGGCTATAGGGGCACACCTGTGGGGCAGGCCTGTAGAGGCTCACCTTGGGGCGAGTCCAGGGCTGATGCTTGGCTGATCAGCATGGGGACAAAGAAGGACAGTCTGATTGTCATGTTTGTCTCAAAATGTTTGGTACCTCAGTCTAAGAGAAATGGCAGAATGCCATTTGATTCCATTTGGAAAGGGTTCTGTCATCTGGTTGAGTTTACTTTCACCATAACATTCGCCTCACTGAGCGCCAGAAGCCAAGCTGTTCAGGGTCCCCTAACTGTAACTGCCTGCAGGAGGCACTTGGCAGGACTCCAGGCAGGTGGGCAGAGACTGGCTGAAGGTGAAAGGCCAGACTATGATTCACCTGTGAGCTACCACACTCACTCACTTGGAGGGGATGGCCTGCAGGGGCTCACCTGTGGGGGCAGGGCTATAGGGGCTCCCCTGTGGGGGGAAGGCCTGCAGTGGCTCACCTGTGGGGGGGAGGGCTACAAGGGCTCACCTGTGGGGGGCGGCCTGCAGGAGCTCACCTTGGGGGAGTCCAGGGCTGATGCTTGGCTGATGAGCATGGGGAGAAGAGGACAGTCTGATTGTCATTTTTGTCTGAAAATGTTTGGTGCCTCAGTGTAAGAGAAAGGGCTGAGGAGCTGCCCTTGGTAGACCACCTCCAAGTCCATCTTTCAACTGAAGTCCGGAGATCAAGGGCCGGAAACTCTATTTTGCCTCACTGGGACTGTCCAGCCAGGGGACTTGCTCAGTTCTCCACTAAACTTGTTCAAGAGTTGTATCTTCCTCTCTGATGACCAGGTCCTGCCCCCAAGCCCCCCATCCCCTCCTGAGTAAACACCGGGGAAGCCTGTGGCCCCACATCCCTCCTCGTCCCATGAGACGAGCCTGTCTTGGGGGGAGAGGCAGCGAGTGGCAGGTGATGCCCGTGCCGGGGTCGCCTGGGGTATCAGAGACCACCTCTTCCCTCAAAGCCCCTGTGATCACCATGATGGGTGTTGCTGAGGGGCAGAGCGGACCCGCCATGTGTGGCAAAGCACATTGTGTGCCAGCCCTCCCACCCAGGCCACCTCTGGGCTCAACTGAGACCCTTTTTCCTGGGCCCCAGATTTCCTGTCGGGGCCGGGCTCCTCAGTGCTGTTCCGCTGGAGATGCACCTTCACTTTCCTCACTCACGCGGATTCAGGGATGCTCTCTGGGCCTCGGTGAGCACAGAGAATGTGCACACCCACAGTGAACCCTCATGTGAGCTCTGGACGCCGGGTGACAGCGATGTGTCACTGCAGCTGCATCAACTGTCAGAGTTTGCTATGGTGCCGGATGTCGATGGCAGGGAGGCAGTGGGGTGGGAGCAGACGGGCCAGATGGAAAATCCCAGTACCGTCCACTCTATTTTGCTGGGCAACTAAAACTGCTCTAAAAATTAAAGTCTGTTTTTAAAAGGAGTGTATTGAATGTCTCTCAACAGGCCATGTTCTGATGCTCGTTGTTGACACTGTTTAAGGTAACTTTTGCTTTGTGTTTTATTGCAGGGTGTGAAGAAGTTCGACATGCCCTGTGGAGGGAGAGACTGCAGTGGGGGCTGCCAGTGCTATCCTGAGAAAGGCGGGCGTGTAAGTCAAAGCACTACAATAAACACGATCTTCCCTACACGGTCATGTCTCGCTTAGCCAGGGGGCACAGTGTGAGAGGCGCATCGCTAGGTGAGCCTGAGTTGTGCACACACCATGGAGTGCACGTGCACAGCCCTGGGTCATCCAGCCTGCTGCGCCCTGGGCAGTGTGGTGTGACCTGTCCTCCCGCTCCAAACCTGCACAGCACGTGACTTTACTGAGTACTGTGACAGTTGTGACATGGTGGGAAGTATTTGTGTGTCTAAACTCAGAAAAGTCAGGTAGAAATATATGAGCCAAGCACACTTAGGCTACACTCGGTTTATTAAAAACAGCTCTCATTCTGTAGTAATAAATCCGGTTACTAAACTTTTTCATTTAACTTTTTACTTTTTTAACTTTTTGACTCTTTTATAATAACTCTTAGATTTAAAACACAAACGCATTGTATTGCCATACACAAATACTTTTTCTTTATATCCTAATTCTGTAAGCTTTTTACTGTTTTTTAATTTATTATTCTTTTTTACATTAAAAATTCTTTTGTTGTTAGAAACAAAGTCGCAAATACAGACAGTAGCCTAGGCCCAGGTGGGGTCAGGGTCATCTGTATCACTACCTTCCACTCACGCATCCCCCTGCTCCCCCGGAAGGTCCCCTCGGTGATGACAGGCACAGAGCTGTGATAATGGGGCCTTCTTCTGGAAACCTCCTGAAGCACCTGCCTGAGGCTGGTTTGCCTTTACCTTTTTTTTTTTTTTTTTTTTAAACAAATACAGGGAGGAGGAGTACATTCTAAAATAATGATTAAGAATTATAGTATAGCAAATACATAAACCAGTAGCACAGCTGCCCACCTGTGTCTGTACCCTCTGTGGCTGTGTGTGCCTGGCTTTTATGTCGCGGGGAGTGCAGAAGGCATCTATACCAGCTCCACAACACACACAAGAATTATGGCACACTGTCACGTTTCCATGGCTGTGTCACAAGATGATAGGAATTTCCAGCTCCATTATAATCATAGGGGATTACCATCTTAGACATAGGCTGTCGTTGACCAAGGTGTCTGTTTATGGTGTGTGACTACACTTCCGTTTGAAATGACTATTTCTTAAATTGCCTGATGAAGTCAGTCGCATACTTTGCTAAGAGTACAGTTATATTCTCTTCCAGCAGAACAAATAATAATATAATGCAAAATTGGCTTAATTTGTATCATCTTCCTATTACATGGAGAACAGTTGAGCTAGTTTTCATAAGCATTTTTTTCTCTTGTTCATTGCTGAAAATACATTATCTATGTATGTATGTAGAAATGTGTATATAAAATGCAACTGTGTTTCATGCTTATACATAAACATAAGTTTCATAAAAATGTTATATGAAGAAAGACCTAGTTGCATTTATACTGCGCTACAGGTGGCCAGCTAGACAACAGGGGCAGTTATGCCATGGATAAAATTCTAACTTTTAAAATTACTCATTCTCTGAATGTCCTTTATGTAGCCATGAGTAAGTAAGAGAAAAAGGGGCCACCTCAAACTGTCATTATTACACCTACCGGAATTTGAAATATTGACCTGATTATCGGGTTTACTATGTTAACTGGACTGATTGGTGTCTTTTTCTGCTGCCTTTAAAACTGATATTTAAGTCTCACCATTACCTATTTTAAAAATGTGTCATTTATGCTTATATGGCCAAGCTCCTTCTGTGAGGGGGTGTGTTTCCTTTTATGAGTTTCCTGATGCTTTATTCCTGGGACTCACGTAGCCCTTGGCTCAGGCTGGTCTGTGCCTTCATTTGGCAAAAACCAGTTTGTGCAGGCAATTGAGGATTCTTCCCTGTGTTGCCTTGTTGAAATCAAAAACTATGCCCATCCTCGGGCGTCCCAAATTTGCTTCCCCAAGTTGAATCCTGAGTCGTTTTTTTAAAGTAGTACTTCCTCATTCCTGCCCAGTAGAAGAACAAACCCCTGGCTGAGCTTGGCCTCCGAGGCTGAGGTGCTAAGCCATTGCCCACGTTCCTACACAAAATCAAATAGGTGAAATTTATGACAGCACACACCTTTGTAAACCTGGTGGTCTCCTCTGCTAAGCTGTGACCCATCCCTGTTTCATTGTCAAAGATCATAGTAGAGGAGCGTCCTGCCCCAGGACCGGGCGCCCACCCCACGAGCTGTGTCCCCATGAGCTGCAGGTCCCCCATCATCTGCTTTGATAGAGTTCCTCTGCCCGCGATGCACTTCATGCTTTAGGAATTGCTGGTTGAAGAGCATTTATCAGCATTTAACAAGAACAATATTTTTAAGTTTGGAGGCCATTTGATGAGATTTCAAGTCCCCTGGGTTCCTTGCTGTAGATTTTCTCAGCAGTGCTTCTGCTGCAGCAGTGATGGAAACGGCCGGCTGCGTACACCCCACTCCCCAAGCCGGGCCGGCTCAGCCTTACATGGTCATGGAGCAGATAAACTAGGAGTGTACAAATATCTCGCAAACAGCCTGTGTCGGATGGAGCTGACTCCAGGGCTTCTCGACATTCTTCCCCAAGTAATCAGCCAAACAGAACCCAAACAAACTGAGTAGGTGGTTGCTGGGTCTGCTCCTTTTCACTTTCCGTAATCACTTAATGCAGGACCCATGTATTAAAATTCTCCAGAAGGCCTTCAGAATTTTGTTCTTCAGTAAAAATAGCTAATCCTGGTTATTCTGGTGAGTAATGCTTCCCCTTAGCGCTGTGCTGACTTTTATGCCAAGGATCGTCTTAGAGGTTATTAGGAAGGACGTGTGTGAGGGTTCTGAGGTTTCTGTAATTTAGTAAATTTACAAAAGGAAATAAAGAGGGATCGAGACCTTTGTTTATTTCATTTCCCTGTGTCCCTAACGAGGGAAACACCTTGAGTCGGTTTCTGTACTTTGCCAAGTAAAGTTAAAAACCTTCACCTTCTGGTGTATTTGATGAACGTGAATAACTGTGGGCTCAGCTTTCGTCTCATTATTTAGACAGGTTATTGACACTTCTTAAAGATAAATGTGGGGAATGTCTATTTCAATACTACAAACCTGGTATACTGTGGCCTAAATTAATTATTAATTAACAACTTTCCACAAATGTGTTTCTGCAGAAAGCAGGGCTATTTTGCCCTACTTTTGTGCTGATAGTATTTTGTCAAAGTACTGTAATACATAAAAATAGCAGTCAGGTGGCCTGGGCTGTCCTTTCCCACAGTTCCCCGGGGCGCCTGGCCCAGCATTTCCCTCCCTCCCTGTGACTGTCACAGCGGTCCACACGCCTGAGCCCTGGGCTAAGCCAGCCTTATATGGACACAGCACCCCGGCCGCGTTGTTCCTCACCATGGTGACAGCCAACATCAGAAACTATATGTTACTGGATAACTTTCAGACTTGAAGCAGAAATCGTGAGTGCACTGTGAATTCCAGCTCCAAACGACTTCTCCTGTTACCAGTCGGAGGGGCCTGGCGTAAAGTCTGTGGGGCCTGATTCTTGCCCTTAGGTGGTGAGACTTGGGTTCCTGTAGCAGGGAGAGCAACTTCATAGACAACAGTCCCATCTAGTTGCAGAGGGGGACAGGAAGGTGGGAACTGTGGCCTGTCCGGGGACCTCCCTCCCAGGCCGGGGCTGGGGAGCTGATTAGGGTCTAGCTGAGGAAGAATGGCACAGGAGGGAACCAGCCTGCGCCAGCCTCACACCAGACTGTGGTGGAGGCCAGGACAAAACCCAGCACCCAAGTCAGGAGACGTCTAATGAGCTCCTTTCCCAGGGCGGTGATCTTTCCCGCCTGCACTTCTCTTATACCAGCCCAGGAGAATGAGATGCTGGGCAGAGAAGCCACCCAGGCAGGGAGCAGAGAAGTCACTCCCCTTATTCATGAGCTGTTGTCCCTAGCTGATCTTCTAACCAGCTCTTCAGTTGTTTCAGGAATGGGAAAACACTTAACTTTAAGCAATGATTTAAGACTTCGTTGTTGGTTGAGGGCCTGTATTTCGAATAATCTCTATTTGTCTTGGAATCATTACAAGTTCTAACTCGCCAGTACTGCAGGGAGTGACACACACAGGACATCACCAAACCGTCTTCTCAGACTTGCCCTCTGCTGACACCACCGACCCTCAGTGGAGAGGGAGCCGCCCACCCCTCACGTCTTGTTTTCTTTATGCCGTGGAGATGGAGGGCTGTTGAGTGGGAAGCCTGGGGGGGGAGCGTCTGTTACAGGACCTCTGTATGCAGAGCCATGACAAGGTGGTGTCAAGTTGAGCAGTACAGGGAGCAGCAGAGAGAGCAGGTGGGGTTGTGAAAGTCTCAGGTTTTTCTAAGTGGGTCATTTGGGTCCTTATTTCAGTCCTGTAGCCAGGATCCTGCTCGCCGCAAACGTCTGATCAGAGAGGTTGTTTCCAATTTTTAATGACATCAACCTTCACAAGGCACCTTTTTTTCCCTAAAGCAATTAGTATTTCAAAAAGCAGTAAATACAAAGACAGGCTGTGTGAGTCCCCAGTGCTGGGGTCAGTGAGGTGGACCCTGTCCAACCACAGGTGGGGGGGCACGTTCTCAGCCCCTGTGCAAGTGAACCCCGCAGCCCGCAGCACTCGGGGCTGGTCCAGATGGTCCTAGGCCCCCCGTGGGCCTGACACTGGATCCCAAAACGGGAGACAAAACTTCCGGGAGGTTGCAGTTGACAAGCTCGCTCTCCAGCAATGGCTGAGTGCGCGGGACAACACCCTGTGTTCAGCTGTCACATTCTTTTCTTGTAGCTAAGAGTTTCCCACAGTCTGTGGGTCCCTGGACATGGGTCAAATAAGTCTTAACCTCACAAGATTCCTTAAATTCAGCAAAATAAATCAAAGTGAAAGAAACCAGAGAGAGAGAAAGAGCAAAGGAGCAAACAGAGTGGAGGGGAACGGCTGGGGGGACAGACGTGGGGAGCAGGGGCCCTGGGGGGCTTCAGCTCCAGCTGCTGTGCGGAGGGGCAGCGATCTTGGGACGAGGGAAGACCCAATGCCTTGGGAAAGGAAGGGCAACTGCTGTCTGCACTGGCAGTGTCTTCCGTGGCCTGTCATAAACTTACCCTTATGTGCAGATAGGCTTTCTCTTTGAAATGACTCATCATAAACCAGGAAGCCAGTAGCGGGGCCGTGGAGACCAGCTCGGCTCACACTGGTATGCTGCCCGTCCCTGAAATTGCCCCCGTTCCAACAGTCTCCCCCCACCCCGGCTGCCTGTCCTGGCTCAGCCACCAGCCAGCGCAGGACAAAAGCACCAGCCACTTTTCCAAGGTGCTATTTTAAAGGTGTGCAGGGCACCCTCGCTGGGAAGGTCTCCGGAATTCCATACACCGTCACCCCCTGGTGACAAAGAATTATTCAGAAATGGCAAAAACCCCACCTGGCCCCGGGCTGTTATCACCCTGGTGCACACACAGCCCTCACCCATCTCAGGACCACGTGGTTATTTTTAGCATGACTTTGGAGCAGGGTGTTCTGGCTCAAGCAGAGCCTCAGAAGCTTTATTTTCTGGGAGGAAATATTGCAGCGGGTTTGGACAGGGACCACCGAGCTTGTCCGTCCCAGGCGGCAGTCACCTCAGGGTGGCATTTTCTTTTGTGTCGGCCCTTTTAAGAAGAACCCTCTCCCCCAGATTCCTGACAGCCATGGAAGTTTATATTCCTTCAGTCCTCAAATGCGTGTTTCACATAGTGGAGGGCACCTCTGTGCGGCGGGGGGTGCCTCAGTGGCAGAGGCGCTGGGCCAGGCGCACTCATGTGTCTGGTCACCGTGGAAGCCACGGTGACCAGGAATGCTGGGAGGAAAAGACTGAGCAGGTTTGGGGGTGACCACCCCACAGAGCCGGGTGAGCAGCCCACAGGTGGCTTGCGTCACTTGCCCAAGATCACAGAGCCCCTTGCAGGGAAGCTGGGTGAGGGTCTCATTTTGGTGACCCGCCGGATTAGGGCGGGCACCCTTCTAGCTAAGGACGGTGAGAGATGTGAGTGCATCCCTCAGAGCACCAGCAGTTCAGCCATGGCCATCATTGGCCACTGAAATCTAAAAACATGGTCTATTCATTTGACAAGCACTGAGCATGCGTGCAAGTGTCGGGCCCCCTGAGGGCCGGGAGCACAGGAGCAAATGGAGCAGGGCACCCTGACAGTCTGGGGCCATGCTCTCCAGAAGAACTTCCCCCAACGCTGTCCTCTGTGCTTTGTGAGGACATGAAATGGTGGCTAGCGAATGATGGACTGAATTTTAAATTTTCTTTCACTTCAGTTAATTGAAATTCACCCAAGATAGCTACATGGGCCTCGTAGTCATCCTGCTCTAGGGCTTACCGAGCCAGGGTTTAGGGAATATGTAGGAATGTTCTAGATAGAAATCCTGGGTGAAAATAAAACATAGCGTGAAGTCGGGGTTTCGTGGAGGTAAGACCAAGATCTGTAACCTTCTGGGGTTGTGGCATCATAAAAAGGATGTTATCCTGAGCCTGAAACCCAGAGGTCAGTTAGCCCGTTAGAATGTCATATTCAAAGTGCACGGGTCCCCATGAGGAAATCCTACCTCACCCTCCACCAAACTCCAAACTTCTCAAAGAAATTATATTTCTGGCTTTTCCAACGTGAGCTCATCCAGACCCTACCCCCAGCCTGAAGACCTCTCATGCAGATGCTTTGGTCCCAGAGACCCCTGGCTATACAACCCGGAGCTTTGGGACACAAGGTGGCTCTCCCTCTCCTTCCAGCAAGACTCTACAATTTTCTGAAAGTTAATAAACTACTGTGGGATGGAGAGAAGCATTGCAGGGTTCCCCCCCTACCCCCACCATGTGATAAGTGCTGTGTTTAAGTCAAAGGGACCTTTGTGACACTGTCCAGACGGGATGGGGAACAGGACAGTTTGACACTCATCCCAAAGGAAAAATGCACTATTAAAATCCCCAAAAGACATAGTTTTAATACTGCCTCACTGCATGGACCCACAGAACATCATTATAGAATCTGATCATTGAAAGTCCGCTTTTAGAGACAAAGTTTATTTCTGTCCCCTCTGAAGTCACCCTTTCCTTTATCTGAAACATGGTAAAGTTTACCTTGGATTCTGTTGCTTCCTATCAGTAAAATGCACTCTCAGCTAATGGGAATCATGAAAGCCGTTGGTGCAGATTAATCCCAGGGTTTATGGCCCAGGATTTCACTCAACTTCACAGAAATTCCCCTCCCACATGGCTGCCCATGGTAACAGCCAAGCAGGTGTTTGATAAATAGTGTAGTTAGCAGAGAACGCACTTGAGGAGGTGAGCAATATCTTCAGGATTCACCGGGAAGAGTCGGCACTTGGAACTCTTAGTACCTGAGTGCAGAGGAAGAACAAAAAATGTTTCCACATTGGGCAGCGCCTGTGGCTCAAAGGAGTAGGGTGCCAGCCCCATACACCAGAGGTGGGGGGTTCAAATCCAGCCCTGGCCAAAAACTGCAAAAAAAACCATGCTTCCACATTTTACTTATCTGTTTCCCCACTTCTCATGGACACCCCGCACCTGGGCTGCATACACAAATGCTTTGGCAGCCCACACGACGCTCTTTCTTAGTGAAAAAGTTATACTTTCCTGCTATCAGACGTTGATACCAAAGCTGGATATGCCAGCACCTTGAAACACTCAGAATCTTTTGTGAGTTTGTTGCCCTTGAAATCCAGGGAGGAAGCCCACTGTCTCTGAGAACCACACACCCCTTCCAAATTTACACGTGAACTAACCAGAGAGGAGAAATTTTCAGAGTTCCATCAGAGGAACAGCAAAGCCAAGAGAAAAACGAACCCTTTTTCAGCTTAGCCGGGTTCCTGGCCAGTCAGATGTTTTGGAAGAACGGAAGGGAAACCAGGGGCGCTGGTGAACATGTGGTGTTTACAGAACCACAGAAATGACCACGAGGCTGGCCTGCTGGACACCGCGGCATGGACCTCCCTCGGGTTGGGCGGTGACCTTACCACGCAAAACCCCAGGGAAACAGGCATCCACATAGCCACCGTCACTACAGTGTGACAAAATCATTCACTTGACTGGGGTCTCAAGTCAACTCTTCTGGAGAAGTGGCTTCAAGGAAAACGTGTTAGTTGGCTCACACCCAGGAAAATGATGAGAAAAGCTATTTGTGTCTAGATGGAAAACCTCACAGAGACTCCAAGACACTGTTGATAAACTGAGCTCAGAAAGAATTCATAGTCCTACTGTTCTTATAAACCAAAGCACAACTCTGGTTTTAGAAATCCTTTTTTTTCCACCTTCTGATGGAATGTTTTGACAAGTATAGCATGAAAGCATTTCCCCCTTTCTGTTGGAAAAGAGATGCCAGTCTTCAAAGACTTTCATTTTGTTTAATTCACTTCCAGTTCATTCTTAGTAAACAATTGCAGGATTTCTAAAAAGACCAGACCAAAGTAGTTACTAAACATTATATGGTTTCTGATAGCGACTCTGGAAATAGAGACGTCTTCTCAGAATCGGCCATCCTGGGGAAATGGCATCCAGACTCTCCCAGCCAAGCTCAGCGGCTTAACCTTGATGATGGTCTAAGAGTTCTTGCTCATAGAGTCTTCTATAAACCTCCGTCAAAAATAAAGAGAAAATTAATTGATCATTTTGCAAACTTTTGAAATTACTCTTTTTGTTTTCTAGAGATGGTAAAATTATAGTAGCCAGAGGGGGTAAAACTGACAAAAATGACCAAACCAAGTGACCATATCCACCCTTTACCCCCAGCCAACCTGTGAACTTCCCACTCAAATGCACGCAGACAGTGGGCCCCTGGGAGTCAGGGCCTGGGCGTGTCAACCTCCCTCATTTTCTCCACTGTTACACCAGAAAGATATTGTCAATGTCCTTCATCACACAAGACAGAAGGTGCTACATCTCATAGTCACTAACATTGACATTAAGTCAACAGAAAGTATATTTATTTTTTAAATGAAATGGGCCATTCAAAACTGCCCCGAACGCTGGTCATCCTTAGGTCCCGAGCAGCCCACACTTCTGAACCCCTGGCTTCCCCCCACCCCACAAAATGAGTTCACTGTGGTACAGACAGAAACGTCCAAGGCACTCAAGGCTGACTCACAGGGGTCACACAAGCAGATCTTCAAAGGTCATGTGTCGCCACTGGTTAGAAAGTCCCTTTCCTCTCTGTGTTGAGTGTAGGTCACACTCCTCCCGTCCCCGTCCCTTTGCTCTCTGTGTTGAGTGTAGGTCACACTCCTCCTGTCCCCGTCCCTTCCCTCTCTGTGTTGAGTGTAGAAGGTCACACTCCTCCCGTCCCTGTCCCTTTCCTGTCTGTGTTGAGTGTTAGTTACATTCTAGAAGCAGCCAGAGCCCTCCTGGAACCCAGTACCAGCCTTTTCCTGCTAAGCCACTGCGAGGCAGTAAAACTTTCACCATAGCAACAGGGGGGTTTATGTCTAAAACACTGTTAGGACAGATAACCCCTATGGTTTTAGTACCCAAAAGAAAGGAAGAAAGAAAAAGAAAACAAAGCAGAATGAAACAAAATGGAAATAATTAATGCCAGATAAATAATGTCTTTGGCCTATTGAGTTCTCAGCTCCATTGTTAGCATTAATGTTTTCTATTAATTGTTGTCTTGGTAAGGAACTAACTGTCCTTCAAATGTAAGTTCTGTTTTTAATAAAGAAACAGAAGGCTGAGTGGATTACATGGTGAGGTTGGGCTCTGTAATGAAACTCAGAGAGGCTTGGAGCCTGTAGCACAGTGGTTACGGCGCCAACCACTTGCACCCAGGCCGGCGGGTTTGAACTCAGCCCGGGCCAGCTAAACAACAAAGACAACTGCAACAAAAAAACAGCCGGGTGTTGTGGCGGGTGCGTGTAGTTCCAGCTACTTGGGAGGCTGAGGCAAGGGAATCACTTAAGTCCAAGAGTTGGAGGTTGCTGTGAGCTGTGACGCCACAGGGCAACATAGAGAGACTCTGTCTCCAAAAAAAAAAAAAATGGAAAAGAAAAAGAAACTCAGAGAGTTGGCATGTCTTAACTCTGCATGGCAATAATTATTTTTAAGAAAATGCACTTTAAGTGATGACCATGCCATGGTGAAAATAACAGATGTGTTTCAAGAGACGCTGACTTCGTAGATGCGGTGTGCTTCACATCTACGTTAGCATCTCCAACAATGCTGCCCTCCTCAGCCCCTGAAAGGCACAGTGCGGTCGCCCCTCCAGTGAGTTCCCACTGACGGGGAACAAAACTCACAGCGCCTGCTGAGCCCCAGAGAGGCGGCTCTTTTGTTTGTGTTGCTCATTTCAACCCCGATTGGAGACGTGGATACCTCGTCCCTGGATGGCTGGAACACTCCAGCCTCAGGCGGCTAGATTCAGCAATCTTTAACAAGTTTTACTGCGTATGCCCGCAGCCCCACGCCAGGCATTGCACCCTAAAATAAAGAGAGGATTGAATGACTAATCAGAAAATTCAAGCACAACTGTGCCACAGGAAGCCAGCTTCTGCACTGGGAGGCCCTGGGGAGAATTCCTCATCACTTAACACCTAACGTTTTACAAATATTTGGACTTCGCAGAATGATAGAATTATTGGTCCAGAACACCGGGCAGTCTTCTCCTCAATCCTGCAGCCGGGAAGGCCGCAGCTTGCCCCAGGGACCAAGGACTGGCTGCTCTGTTCTCAGAGGACTCCGGGGGAAGTTGGATTTGTGTACGTCCACAGTACCATTTACAAAGAACTCAATTAAACGGTTATTATTGGGGAAAAAAAATGACTGCTAAATGTTGAACTGAAACAGTTTCTCTTCTTCGAAGTAAGATTTTGAGACTTGCCTATCACATGGATTCTGACTTAAAAGTTCAAGGCAGTAAGACTCATCTCCCAGCTTCACTAAAAGCCCCATGATAGACGAGCCGTTGACAAGAAGTAAAGTGGGCTCAATCGCCAAGTGCTCAATCAGGGTGGCGTCAGGAGCCTGCGTGGGTGGCCCTGTGGCACACACTGTGGTCGCTGTCCCCAAAGAGCTGGATGAAACTGCAGCACGGGAGAAGCTTCTCTGTAGGTGGACACCTGCATGCGAATGTTTGTCGCAGCACAATTCACAATTGCAAAGATGAGGAATCAGTCTAAGTGCCCTTCATCATGAGTGGATATAGAAAATGTGGTGTGCATACACCGTGGAGCGCCACTCAGCCATCAAAAAAGATGAAATAGTATCATCTGGGGTAACGTGGAGGGAACAGGAGACCGTTACCCTTGGTGAAGTATCTCAGGAATGGAACACTAAACACCTTGAGTTCTCACTAGTAAGTGGGAGCTGACCGGGCGCACGTGGGCATAAAACAATACTAAGGGCCTGGGAAATCAGAAAGGGGAGGGCCGTGGGTGTGGGGCAGAATGTACCTTTGGGTGCAGGGAGCACTTTCTGGTGCTGGGCGCACTAATAACCCTGGCTTAAGCATTATACAAGGTATCCTTGTTAAAAAAAATATTTGTACCACCTTGATTAATATTTTGAAATGAGAAAAAAAATACTGATTGCAAACAGGGCTTAGGAAAGAGCACAATCTTTACACCTTTCTCATATTAAAAGATCACGAACTACTAGCTCCACCATGCCGCCGCGGCCGGCTGTCCGTACGAGAACCCGCCCCTGTTCTGGGCACCTTGCTCCTCCACTGCCTTCTGAGGTCCCGGCCTTCAGATTTCTTCTTAGCTTTGTACTTGCTGCCTGGAGTGTGGAGTGAAGTAAAACCGTTCCCCACCTGCATGTGTGCCCTGGGCTTCCAAGGCTCTGCCCTGAATCTGTCACCTTTTTACCAAATGCATTATTATGTGCGCTATACGTAATGTTTTTCTACAAGAAAATCATCTTTTCAAGTAACTTTTGGTGCTTTTTTTTTAAATCTTGCTTGACTATCTTCCATTTGTGCATTTAATTTTTAAACTTTGATGTGGGATTTTACTTCAATTCCTGTTAAATTGTTAAAAGGAACAACTGAAGATTCTGATTTGGACACAGGGAAAATGAGGGTGTTCTGCCTTGAGTCAGTGAGTCCATCTCTCTCTCAACGAATATGATCTAATTCAGATACAGACATTCCATGAAGATAGCTATTGACCAAAAGGGAGATTTCTAAATATTAATTGCTACTGGTATTTTTAGGAGTTTATTTTGAGGACAGCATTAATTAAAAATGCTATCTAGCCATCTGCGTACCCTCAAGTAGAATAATCAGACTAAGGAAGTAAACAAAAAGAACTTTGTGCATGGAAGTGAACTCCTTAATTCCAGAAGATGAGAAAGACTCCTTTAGCAGAAGGAAATAAATTTAAACAAAAAGGGCGCCCTTCAAAAATGTCAGTTATCATGGAAGGAAAGATGAGTAATGGAAATCCCAAGTTGGTCACAAAGATGAGTAAGATTAGTCCTTTGACACTGGCATTTAGGGGGGCCGAGACTCTTCACTGTTCTGCGTCCTGAAAGCAGCCCCCGGACAAGCGAGAGAAATTCTAGAAATGGGATACATATGACACAGTAAACAGACCAGAACTTTGACATGTGCATCGTGTCTGTACACACACAGGTTTACATCTGTGTTCTTTCATTTTACGCATTTTGTGTTTGTCCTATATTTTTAAAATGCTTTCTGGGTGTGTTTCCAGGGGAGTAATAATTTACTATCATAGGAAATCCTTTTGTTCTCTGGTATTCAATATGGGATGTTTATTTTTAGCATTTAATCTTATCTGAGCATGTTTTTTTAATGTCCTGAAACTTTATTAGAATACACTATTGCCTTTTGAAATGTATCAGGTTTGTGTCAAACCTCCACCAGCTGTTCTAAGTATTTTGAGCAATAATTGATACAAGTCTTGAAAGCCGTCAGGAGCTCTTCACACGCTTCTGCTTCGGAGTTGATATTCCCTGCTCCTGGGGCACAGCCGTGGAAATGTCTCTGTGGTCCGTGACAGAGGAAAAATCCAGAATCCTGGGGGCCCCACAGCCTGTCCTGCCTAGGGTGTGATGCTGACGGTGCCAGGAGCTCTTGATCTGCCCGTCCCCACCATTCACTAGCCCATTCATCTCCATGGGCTGTTCCCAAAATAGATAGGAGTTGGCACAGCTGGGGAGGGAAGCAGGAGCCTGCACAGGCCAGGTCCCACCCCCCAGGTAGCGGGAGGAACTCCCCTTCCGACGCTCTCTACCTGCTTCTCTCTTGCTCTCTTTTCTCATAAGGATGCTGTATCCCACTTAGGGGCTTTCCAACTGTCTTTATTGTATTGACAGAAATGTAAAATGTAAACAAAACATGAACAGTTGGGCCTGCATCATGGGCCCCTGGGTAAGGCAGCTCCTTTGAAATAGGGCACAGGACTCGCACCAGGGTTCAGTCAAGCACAGAGAGGGAAGCTTTCCCGAAAGCCTTCAACAAGCTTTTTGTTGTTTTTTTTGTAATTAATGTTTCTCTGTCTGAAGACCAAGCATTGGGCCAGTTGTGTCCTTGGTGTGACTTGTGAACTATTTCAGAATCTCCCAAGTCTCTTTGACAGGTCAGGAAGGTAAATGAGAGGTGTCATCTTGTACCCTTTCACTTCTCTGAAATTTATCTTGTGTGTCTTGTTTTAATCAAAATAATCAGTGTTACGCTATTGTTCCAAATTTAGAGACACTTTACTCTTTGTGTATCGTTGTGTGTGTGTTTTTTTTTTTTTAGTGTAAGCTATTTCTGGAAGGCAGAAAGCTCTTTTCTTATCTGCAAAAATCTTTTCTGTTGTTGACAGAGATAATCTGAAAAGACAGAACATTTCCAAGTTCAGCTATACATACTGCACTGACATTTTTCTTGGTGCTTTAAATCTCACTTAGTGGCCACTATACAGGAGCATTTATTATTTTTAAATCTGCATATGAAATAATCATTAGCATCTTGTTCCATTTAAAAAAAAAAAAAAAGCAGGTGTTTCCTCTGCCTTTTGGCAGGTTTTGTTACCCGTCTTTGTTTGTGTGTCTCCATTTCCCATTGTCTGCAGCACGCACAGTGCGTGTGGGGAAGGGCATTGTTCTGCTCGCGAGTTCACTTCCAAAGTCCATGTGGACTCCGCTGTGTGTGAGCCACGGTGGACCTACCTGCCCCATTTCTTAACCGCCATATGGTTTAGTGGCTGCAGTTTATTTTTGTACACATTGTTTTCACAATTAAAAAAGAAGCATAATGACTTAATTGTAAGTTTTTCCTACCAAGCTGTGACTCATTTGGGGTATCTGTTCCGCTGGAACAGCACATCTGAGCTGCACAATGACCATGTTTATTTAGAACTTCAGGGTTTCCCTCATACCTGCCACCCAGCCAATTCCAGCTGTGCTGCAAAAGTGTGCTACGGGGCGGGGACACTCCGCAGACGTTAGCCTTCTGTGCCTTCAGAGAGTTCAGACCTAACTGGGCCGTTAGTAGCCAGTACATTTTCAAGAACTTAATTCATCTTACCGTCCTGGGACACCTATTCAAAAGGGCTTTTGGTAGTGAAGTATTTGACTGTTCCTCTTTATAAAGGAAAAACCAGTGACTTGTAGAACAGCCCTCTCGACGTGATGGCGAAGTAGAAGCAGCCCAATGTTACTGTAAACGCAGCAACACTTGGAGTTAAACAGAAAGGCTGCTCTTTCCCCGACCCTGAATGTGGTTTAACTATACCTTGGAGGGTACTTCCTACAGTGAGTATCGCGGCTTCTGGTACAGCCACGGTTCACCGACAAGTGACTGTACACGTACAAGTCATGTGAGTGTCCAGGTAGCGCTCAGCGTGAGCACTCTGCAAACGGAAGGTCCCTGAAGTTGCATGCTCCCTGCCAACTTTGTGTGAGAATCTATCACACCTTAATACGTCTGGTAAAGTGGCCCCTTCTCTGCTTTTCTTATCACTGTAAGTGTAAGTTAATGGGCACCTGCCAAGGTGAAGCCTCAGTTTTATTTTTACCACTTTTTGGATTCTAAGGAGAAAATGCAGCCCTGGCCAGGTCAGGGAAGTTCTTGCATGACGGAGGCAGAGACTGAGGGCCCTGGAATACGTAGTAATTCCAAATTATACAACTCAGTAGTGTTCAGCTGAAATGAAGTTTTATTAAGTTAATCATAATTGGTTGTGTTCAATTTTAGCACTTGATGTGAAGTATAGGAAAAAGGAGAAGTTGTTGTCCAGCTGGGCCCCTATGAGATGGGACGCTGCCTGGGCCTTGTGGATGATTTCCCGTGGTCCAGGCAGTGTTGAAGTGTTTTTCACATTCATCAACTCGTAACTGGCGGACCAGCTCTCTGCTGTGGTCTCCTTTTACACTGAAGACCTGAGCCGTCCAAAATCCCATCACTGGAGAACTGAAGAACCAGAATGTGAACTGAGAGCTGAGCCAGTGCTCTGAACTTTCCCTAAAAGGCAGCCTTTAAAATTGGGGTATGAAGTTGCACTTCTGAAACTCAGTTGCTTCGGATTTCTCTTTCCCAACCTGTAATTTCCACATCAATGATTTCTTTTCCTAAACAAAGTTACTAAGCCAGAGAAGAAACAAAAGAGTACAAGGCCACGGTTTTTGGACTTAAACGCCCATCCTTCCCCATCTGTTTGTATTTACCCTGCTCTTTCCTCTGTTGGAAGCAGCTCTGTTCCAGAAATTGGCAAGTCAGTTCGGCTTTCTGCTTTCCCCTCGCTCAGAGGGAATCTCCTATTTGTAAACCAGATGGCTTCTCCAAATACGGCAAATGGTTTCTTCCTTTCCCTCAACACCAGGCATTCTTCCCCCCACTCTGCCACCAGCCTCGTCCTGATCGTACACCCTAGTTTTAGGAAGCACGGGCGTCCCTCTTCAGGAGCATTCCTGAGTTGAAGAACGCCCTGGACGCACTGGCAGCTTTTTGAATCTCATGCCCTCTGTGTCAAGGGGCCATAGTGTGTAGCTCTGCTAATTAGCCTCCCTAGGAGGCTGTTTAGTCCTGAACCTACTTCTCATAACCGCTGGTTACAAGCCCCCCCGTCTCTGGAGCCCTTCGCCCACTCCCTTCAGCCTGCAGAGGACACCAGCAGTGTGAGCCGTGGGTGGATGTGTGGGAGACTCCAAGGATAGCACTCCTGGAGTGCAGGCATGGGGACAGCGTGCCGGGTCAATTCCAGCTCCAGCACTTCTCTTCCAGACGGGGGGAGAGGGACGTAGCCCCTGTCCCCCAAGCTCTTCCGTGGGTGGATCACAGCTCCCTCTAGCATCTCCACCGAGGGGATGCTCACAGGAGCTCAGCCCAGTGTCCGTCCGGGTTCAGCAAGTGGCCAGTGATACAAGTGTCTTACCTTTCCCGGGGGCTTCCCCCACAGCCCCACAATCACATAAAATGCAAGTCATTTGGATGCTTTAGGGGGCTGCTGGATTTGTGGGTGAGCACCCTAAAACTAAGGCTAACTTTGAGGATGCATAAATCCTGGGACCTTAGGTCTTTTTAAATTTTTGACAGAGAAAGACACCATGTTATATCATATCTTTATACGGGAGTGATTTGTGCAAGTTTTATTCATTGGATTTTTAGTTTTTCTGCTCTCTCTGCTGAAGCATTTCTTTTAGCCTCAAAATGCCCTGGGTAAACTAAGACTTTGTCAGTTTATGCCCTGATTTTGGTAATTTATTATCCTTCCGCTGTGGAAGCACTGATGGTATCACATTGCTTACTTTGGTGGAAGAAAACTTTTGCTAAGGGAAAAATATTTTGCATTCACTGGCGAAGGGCTTTGTGGTGACTGTGCCCGCTCACTCTCCAGGGTGGCCGCCCGCATGTGTGCGTGCTGGTGCAAGACGCTGGTCTCTCACACACTCCTTTCCATCCCTTTGAGAACTGGATAAGGTATAAATTAGTAAACGGTTTCTTATCTCCACTCATTTAGAACTGGGGGTGCAGAGCCCAGAGTGCCACAGGTAAGAGACTGCTCCAGTTACTGCTCCGTGCCTTACGTGGGCCCCTCACCTCCTTAAACACCTTTCACTCATCCTGCCTTGATTCATATTTTCGGTAGATGAATTGCGATTCATTATTCAGCAATCACTGCCTCCCCCAGACCTATTTTTCTGATAGTTTTAAGGGTTTAGCAAAAAATTATATTAATTTTGAAAACTTTACTCTTTTAAAAAATATTTGTTTCACCTTGCAAGTTACCGAAGTGCTTCTCAAACTTGACTGTGCGTACAGGTAGCCTGGGAATCTTGTTAAAATTCAGGTGCTAATTCAGCAGGTCCAGGTGAGGTCTGAGGTTCCAGGTTTGCACCAAGCCCCCCTACTGCTGGGCCACTCCACACGCGGCCTGCCAGTCTCCTCCGGACGCTGACACATCACATCCGACTTGCCACGATCCAGCCAGACGGTTAAGCACAGAGCCACTGTATGTCTTAAAAACGTATTCCAAAAGTGATGTTCCCTGCTGTGGTGCAGAAGTAAGCCTGTCTTCAATCCATGACCACTGATCTTGAGAATGGCTCGTGTGGTCCTAGTAAGTTTAATGTGATGTTAAACATCATTGTGTTCGGTCAGTAAATGAGCCCACCAGATGAAACTTGGGCAGGGTCTGTCTTTCACCCCTGAAAGAGCTCTGGAAATGGAGGGACAGGGACACATGCTCGGCCCACCCATGCCACCGTGCCATTCTGATGATGGTCCCCAGAGTGGCTGTCACAGAGTTCTTGGTTAGCACACCCCTGTTCTCCATGCAGCCACCACCACCCTCCCCTGCTTGGTGTCACATTTTTGGATAAAGTCTTGGTTGCGTCTGCTGGCACCTGCTCCCCGCAGCTGTCCCTCCTCCTGAAGCTTCTGCCTTCCTGGAGTGCAAGGCCAGCCCAGGTCTCACTCCTGCCTGGGTTTCCAGGCTGCTTTACTCCCCGGCACCTCCAGCACGCGTCCTGGCTCTACAGGTGCAGCCCAGGGCCTGCTACCCCAGTGCGCTCCTCTGATTTGGGATTTCGGATATTCTGAATTAATGGGCTTTAGACAGGAATCAGGACAGAGGGAATAATGAGGCCTAAAAATATTTGGCTGAAGGAAAATGGTTTCAAAAGAACTTCGCAGGGCCAGCTCTTCAGAGAACCTCCTTCCTGCACTCTTTTTTCTTTTCTTAGAAGAACTGGCCTGATACTTCACAGTTTTATTCAGGCCTAATTTGAACATATTGCAAATATATTTCAACAAGGCTTTTCTTCTTCATAGAACTTTTTTGGTTTAAAAAAAAAAATGCCTTGAAAATGTTTCTCTTGTTAGCAATCAAAAGCTAGTTTGGAAAAGTAAGTGATTTGCTCTAAAAAAAGAACAAACAGGGCTTGTAGGAATTCAGGAGAAGTATAAAGCACATCTTGTAAGAATGTTAAAACCACGATCACATGTTACATGCTTTTGGCAAAGGAGTAGCCCAGGTGTCTTGAATCAAGCTATAATGTGAAATGAAGAATTTCGACGCGCTTCCTCAGGCCTCCTCAGGCCTTTGTTCTTTTTGAGTAGTGTTTTCTGCTTTCTTTGCTGAACATAAGAAGCATGCGGTTTTAATTTTATCTTCCTTTATACAGGGTTTCACTCTCATAAGGTTAAGTGTCAAGTTTATTCATCACACAGTTTGCAAAATATTAATAAAACCTAGATGCAAAGAAATATTGAAAGGGGAAGAAGTTTTCTCAAAAAAAGTAGTTATTAAATAAATTCCCGAGACTTTTAGATGTAGAAAGGAGCTGATACACTAATGAATCTCATTTCACAGTTGGGCGTCCCCCATCTGGACAGAGCCAGGCCCTTCCTCAGCATCTCTGCCCCCAGGACTCCCCAGGACAGAAAAAAATTAAGGGCTTGCAACGCAATGAGCAAGTCTTTTAAGATTGGTTTAAAAAGCTAAGAGAAAACAAAACTTGAGGTGACTTATTTCCAAGAAATTAAAACAGTCAATAAAATTTGCTTTACGAAGAAATTGAAGTAAATTGGGCGGCGCCTATGGCCTAGTGAGTAGGGTGCCAGCCCCATATGCCGAGGGTGGCAGGTTCAAACCCGGCCCCGGCCAAACTGCACCAAAAAAATAGCTGGGCGTTGTGGTGGGCGCCTGTAGTCCCAGCTACTCGGGAGGTGGAGGCAAGAGAATCGCCTAAGCCCAGGAGTTGAAGGTTGCTGTGAGCTGTGACTCGACAGCACTCTACCGAGAACACTAAAGTGAGACACTGTCTCTACCAAAAAAAGAAAAGAATAAGAAATTGAAGGAAATTCCATCTGTGTGAAAATTCCTAGTAAAACCTGCTGCCCTAGTGAGCGCTCCTGAGGGCAGCATTCTGTGCAGCCGGCGTTTGAATGATTCTTAGAAGCAAAAACTTTGAACAACGAGGAAGGGTGTGTCCAGCCTTGTCTGCACTGTCCTTAGGCAGGCGACTTACCCTTTGGTGCCTTCCCTTGTTCTCGGTGTGATGGTGACAGCGCCGCCCCTCAGGGTCTGTGGGAAGCGGCGTGTTGATATGGGAGCTGCTCCAGGGGACACAAAGCCCCCCACATCCTAATGAGGACATTCCTCATAAGCTCTGGACGCTGGTGAGATAGGGGACCTGGCCCGTCTCTGGTCCCGCCGCTCCAGTGAACCTTCCCACAGGGCGGAGAGACCAGCCCTCAGCTCGGGTAGCTTCGCAGGTGTCTGTGACATGGGGCACTTTGGGAAGGTCTGAAGACATTTTTGTTGCATCCTGGGGGGAGAAGGGGTTTCTGGCACTCAGTGGGCAGCAGCTGGCGAAGCTCCCACCCAGCCCACAATGCACAGGGCAGCCTGCAACCCTGAGGAGTCTGACCCAAGGTGCAGAAGTGCTGAGGTTGAGAAGCCCTCGGCTAAGAGAGGGATCACACCCGAAAATACCAGGAGAGGGTGTGCGCTGCAAATGATCGAAGGGATTGCTCTCGGGAAAGCCCCTGGCCAACCTCCCTGGGGTCACCGCCTCCCTCCCGCTGCCCAGTTCTTTCACTCGGGGTCAGGCTCTGCACCTCGCATCCAGGAGCCCAAGTGAGGGCAGAGCTGGGGCGCACAGACTCCCCCCAGGCGGCAGCTGCAGGCCTCCTCCCTCCCTTTGCACCCCCAAATACAAATCTGGAAGTGCACAGACTCTGGAGCCAGGGTCCCTGTGTGCATGACGTCAGGCACATTACTGACCCTTTTGCATCATGACTTTTCATCACTAAAGTGGTGTTGGCGGTGATAGCACCAGGCTCTGAATGTAGCTGCCGGGCAACCCAACAGCCCGTGCGAGCAGTGTCAGAACAGCGCCCGGGCCCCTGTCCTGGGGACTCAAGGGTGGCAGCTTGTTCCCTGGGGAGAGGACTTGCTCATCACTCTCAGCCCATGGGGACTCAGGGTGGCAGCTTGTTCCCTGGGGGGAGGACTTGCTCATCACTCTCAGCCCAGGCGTCTCTGCTCACCTGAGCCCTCAGGAGTCACCACTTAGCTTTCCTCCCTGCCATAGTGACCCAGCAGGACAGCAACGGCTTGTCCCAGAGGACTTGCTCCGCAGCACGCCCTCTGCACACCTTTTGTTTCTGAGCAAAGTATCTGTGGATGACAGTTTATAAGAAATCTCACCAAGGAACAAATCAGTCACTCCTCAACCCAGCTGGGAATTATTTGCATTTGATAAAACCCAATTGAGTCTTTAAAAGTTTGGGGGGTGTATTTTTGAGGGAAAGTTAGAACAGATAATTTTAATGATTTAGTGCGGCAGTTCTCAACCTGTGGGTCACGACTCACAGGAACTGTATTAAAGAGCCGCTGCATTAGGAAGGTTGAGAACCACTGATTTAGGGCTTTTTCCCATCAGCCTGGACATTAGTTACTAGTATTGTCTCTTATTTTATAGAGGAAATCTTTTGGTTTTTGAGAAAGAGTCTCACTCTGTTGCTCAGCCTAGCTCAAACTCCTATGCTCAAGTGATCCTCTTGCCCCAGCCTCCCAAGTAGCTGGGACTACAGGTGGTGCCACAGCAGCCACAACACCGGCTAAATTTTTTTTCTTATCTTTGGTAGAGATGGGGTCTCACTCTTGCTCAGGCAGTCTCCATCTCCTGAGCTCAAGCAATCCTACCTTGGGCTCCCAGAGGGCTAGGACTACAGGCATGAGCCGCACCGCCTGGACTGCAGGGTTTTTTTTTTTTTTTGAGACAGAGCCTCAAGCTGTCACCCTGGGTAGAGTGCCGTGGCATCACAGCTCACAGCAACCTCCAATTCCTGGGCTCGAGCGAGTCTCCTGCCTCCGCCTCCCAAGTAGCTGTAGCTGGGACTACAAGCGCCCACCACAACGCCTGGCCGTTGGCCATTTTGGGGGGGGGGGGTTGCAGCCATCATTGTGGTTTGGCGGGCCCAGGCTGGATTGGAACCTGCCAGCTCAGGTGTACGTGGCTGGCGCCTTAGCCCGCTGAGCCACAGTGCGCCGAGCTGACTACAGGGTTTTTTAAAAGGAAATTTTCCTGTGCCTCTGCGTAGTCCACCTGAATTAGTCATAGTCACTTGCTCATACAGTTTTATTACTTTGAATTAAATATTAATATTTTAAGTTTTAATATTTTAA
>CAUYON010123503.1:0-20278 GCA_963573935.1 Arctocebus calabarensis | reverse complement strand
AAGGAAGGGGAGAGCAGAGAGAGGAAGAATGAGGGAGGGGTGGGGAAAGGAAGAGCAGAGAGAGGGAAGGAGTAAGGGGGGTGGGGTCTTGGGGTTTTGGTGTGTGCCACACCTTTTGGGGGCAAAACACGATTGTAAGAGAGTCTTTTCCTAACAAATGCAACCAGTGTAACATGGTTTCTTGTACTCTCAATGAATCCCCAACAATAAAAAAAAAAAAAAGAAAAATTAAATGAAAAAAAATAAATACTTTCTGCACTTATATTTCCACTACACTTTTCCTACATTTATATCATTCCTTTTTTGTTTGTAAAACTTATTTATTAAAACAGTCTTAGGTTTGCAGAAAGTACAGGGAGTTCCTTTACGCCCTTTGTCTTCCCCTCTCTCTCTGACACACAGGTTCCCTTATTAACATTTCGCATTAAGTGTGGTACATTTGATACAATTAATAAACCAATGTTGGGACTAAAGCCTATCATTTATATCAGCATTCACTCTTTGTGTTATACAGCAAGATAGATTTTTACAAGTGCATAATCTCATGCATCTCCCAGTACAGGTTCACACAGAGAAGTTTCACTACCCTAAAAATTTCCATACTATACCTATACGTCTATCCCTCTCTCCCTCCCCTCAATCCCCCAGCAACCACTGATCCTTTTATTGTCTCTATATATAGTTTTGCCTTTCCAAAATATGATATAGTTGAAATCACGCAATAAGTAGCCTTTTCAGATTTTCTTTCGCATCGCAATATGCATTTAAAATTTCTCCCTGTCGAGGATTGGGGAAAGGAAGAGCAGAGAGAGGGAAGGAGCGAAGGGGGTGGGATCTTGGTGTGTGCCACAACTTTTGGTGGCAAAACACAATGGTAAGAGGGACTTTATCTAACAAATGCAATCGTTTCTTGTATCCTCAGTGAATCCTTAACAATTAAAAAAAAAACAAAAGATTTCTCCCTGTCTTTGAATGGCTTGTTAATGTGTTCCTTTTTATTGTTTTTCATTGTGTAAATGTCCCACAGCTTATCATTCATCTATCAAAGGACAATTAAATATTAATAGATGCTTCCAATTTGGAGCAGATTTTTCCATTCTTTCTTCCACTTTTGGTAAAAATTACATTAATAAATAGGAAAGGTGACAGTAGACATTTATTATTTTGGTCTTGAATTTAGAAGGAATGTACACACTTCATCCACACAAAAATGTTGGCTTTTTGCTTATGAGTGTTAATCACTCTCCTCCAAACCTCCTTGTGCTCTTAAAACTGCATATGAGTAAAAATATATGATATAAAACATCAGGGAGAGGAGATTCATCTAGGAATCAGCATTCTCCCTTTATTCAAATCTTTTAAAAATACAAATAAGGTTTTAAATTTTCTTCTTAATGATTCTAGACAGTTTTTTTGAATAATACTCTTTTCACTTTTTACCCATGTGAATTTTATTTTTTCTTATAACATTTTATGTATTATGAAAAAAATCAAATGCTTATCAGAGAGAAGTTATCACATTCACGTTTTTCACTGTGGCTGTGAAAGATGTCTAGTTTTCATGGTTATAATTCAATTGATTTGTGTGTGTATAAATGTATATCTCTTAAGTTGTCCATTAATCTAATTGTCCTCCTCCATTTTCGTTCTTGCACTGTAATAGTTTATGTGGTCAGAAGTTTAAGATCACATTGGCTCTACGGAAAAGTTTCTCTTTTGGAAACTTCTAGTTCCCCAAATGAATGGTATAATATAACAGTGATTTTGTTTAACATACTATTTATTTTTCCACATATTTAATTTTTTTCTATTATATCCTTAGTAGATTAATTGAGGTGAATTTAAAGTCTTCTAATTTATCCTTTATTTCACACAGTTTTTGCCAATATTTATGGATGTAATATTATCAGTGTTATATACACACTATAATTTACACATTTCATCATATTGTCATTATCCTCTGCATAACTTTTCTTTTAATTTCATTTTATCTCATCATATCTTTTGGTCTATTTTCAGCACACATCCTAAGAACAACCAATCACTGGGCATTTTATACTTTAAAAAATCTGAGATTCTATGAGTTCTATATATGAATGTAAAATATTTGGGCTTTGCTACATCTGTTTTATGCTTTTGGGAGAAGTATACTTTCTTGTTTTTTCTGTCTGTTATCTTTTTTATGTATGATAATGTTATTTTTTCTTTTGTATCTTCATTGTAATTAGAAAAAGCAAATGTTTTCTTTCTATCGTCACTCCTAAGTATATGGCTCTCACTGTATAATCTAATTCATAAGATTATTCATTAATCTCTAAATTGGGTAATAGATTTCAATATTCTTTATAAGTATTTTCCAGAGGAACTTATAAATTCAATCATTTGAAAATATTTATTCAAGGCAGAGCCTGTGGCTCAGTGAGTAGAGCACCAGCCCCATATGTCAGAGGTGGCGGGTTCAAACCCAGCCCTGGCCAAAAACTACAAAAAAAAAAAAAAAAAAAAAAGGTTTATTCAACCACTAAAAATTTGAAAATCATAAAAAAAAATTTTGAAAATCATCATCATTAAAGATAAATTTTTAAAGTTTTCTGAAATACACTGAACTAAATGTCACATAGTCATAGCCTCTCAAGCTGGGCCTGGCATACCTACATCACATTCTTTTCTTTAAGAATATTTAAAATACTATTGCTCTGTCTTTGACTTTGATAGCATGATAGAGAAGATGGAGCTTTTCAGAATTTAATTCCTTTGATAAGTTATTTTTAATTTTGAGAAGGGACGCTTTTATACTATGAAAGGTATAGAACAGGCAGAGTATGTCTGAGAAGTGCTCGTGCTTGTTTTGTGTTACCTGAGATAAAATGAAACACTGCTGTCTTGTCTTTCAGTTATTTCTTAGCATATGTATTTCTTTTTCATGTGTGTTGTTCATACCAACCTGTTCTTTTATCCTATCTTTTAGTCACGAACTTCTATTTTCTCCCTTTGGACTGTAGTAAAAAAAAAAAAAAAAGTTTAATTTTAACCTTTCATACCTGTTTAATGTGGCCTCATTCATAAAGAGAGTCTTTGCAGACAATCAAGTTGAGATGAAGTGATTAGGATGCGGTCTCATCCACAGGTGCAAAAGGTTAAAATGTCATAAATCCTTTTTTGATTACCATTCTTTAAAAAACATGATCAATATCCTTTTAAAGGTTATAATCTAAGTCATAACAAAGAAAGATGTCAGATTACCAAAGGGTCAAATATGGTTCTTCCACTTCCGTCCCCAGCATACTTGTATTTTATTTTCATACTTATATTTTAGTCAAATGATAACCAAGTTAGAGGCTGGAGATCAGGTTAGCTATTTTAGATGTTGTTAATCCTACTCCTTCAGTATGAATTATATGAAATCTCTACCATAATTTTAAATATTCTTCAATGTTTTGGGGTTTTGTTGTTTTGTTTTGTTTTGCAGTTTTTGGCCAGGGCCAGGTTTAAACCCACTACCTCCAGTACATGGGGCCAGTGCCCCACTCCTTAAAGCCACAGGCACCACCCTTCCGTGTTTTTATTTAGACCAGTTTCTTTCTATATCAAATGACCTGTGCTTTTACCCAAGAGATTAGAAGGGAAATCCTATGGTGTTTTGGTATTTTTCCTAACTCAGCCATCTTCCTTGATATCACCAGAAGTTACTGTCAGGAAGAACATTTCCCTGTTGACTTAAATCAAGTTAACAGGAATAATATCATTTCTACTTTCAAATATCTAGGAACACAGAAGACAGCCATCTATGGTGATTATATGTATATCTTTAATTTTAAACCAACATATTTATAATAGTCTGCATCATTTCATGCGTACATGTGTGCCCATACACATGAGATGTCCACACAAGCCAACATTTATTTACTTTGTGGTGATCAACTCAAATTAAGTGGAATAAGTCTGTATTAACCTGTAGTATTGATATCTGTTAAAGGTAATAATTTAGAAACTCTCTAAGTTACTGATTCTCTATTTCATTTTTATACTTTTACTTTTGGGTGGATTTCACAGACACTTTCTTCTATGCCTGCACTTCCAAAGTCTTATCACATTGGACTCTAGTATTTAATAAGACTGAAATTTTAGTGGTTGTGCAAACAAATGGTTGTAGAGTAATAAGTGAATAAATGGACATAAGATAACTTTTCTGAAGAACCCGATTTTCAGCCAACTTCATCAATTCCCATATTCTCTATCACCACATTAATTTCTAGCCCCATCATTATTTTTTTCTAGGTTCATTATTATTAAAACTCCCTGGTTAAATACATTGAACTTATGCTTACAAAAATACTAGTTATCATTTAAACCAAATTTATGAATATTTCTACTGAGTTTACAAACACTATGTCATATGGAATAGCTGCCATCAAATTCATACTCTATTAAATTTAACTCAATATTAACATATTTCTCATTAACCTGAAATCATAGGAACTTTTACTTCCACCATGGCTAAATGAAATATATTATAGCATTTGCCTGGTTTCCACAGATATAGAAACTTGCAGACAATTAGATGCTGGAAAAATTAGTCTTAGTTCCAAGGTTCCTCCTCTACTGTGCAGAAGAATTTGAAGCCCCAAATCCTGAGCCAGAGGGCACACTAAGTCTGGAATTTCAAGTACAGGAAGAATGGCTGTCTCCAGTGGTTGGAAATGGGACATTGACATTCAGACAAATAGTCACATTTTTAGCATCTCTTTTCATTATTCTTTACCTTCAATATTATTGTCATTGCTCAAAGGAGCTAGGAAAACAAAAAGGATGACAATAAAGAATAATAATGTGCTAGCAAAAATGAGAGCTGAGCAATCAGAGCATGACTATACATAATGTCTGAAAGGTTATAATGTATTTGTCTTTCAGAATTATCTTCTGTGTATAACAAAGCGATTGTCAAGTCATTGAGTAGGAGTTTCATTTATTTTATTATTTTTTCCCCAGCTGTTACATGAAAACAATATTTCACATTCATCATATAACTTACAGATACTTCATCTGTCAGGGTAATATAGGAATGAAAGAGAGATAAAGATTTAGAGGGGAAAAAAGTAGGAAACACACTCAGGATTCAGAGAATTCTAGCAATGCAAACAAATACAAAGGAAGCCATGGAGGTGGCTGGGAGAACAAATGCCAGAACCCAATCTGAGACAAAACTTCCTCATATGCTTTCTGGGAATCTAAATTCTGTCTGTCAGAATTAAATTATTAAAATGAGATCAATGCCTTGGGCAATAAGGATGGAAGTGGCTCATGCAAATGAGAAATGCAAAGCACAGAGAGGCATGCAGAATCTTTGTCAGGGCCCACTGCTGTGGGATGATGTCATGGCTATGAAACAAAATTTATTGTGCTCCTGCATCAGTGGGATTAAAGAGTCTGTAGTGAGTTCAGAGCTCCATCTGGCCTATTGAGTTTATTGAGTGATTCCCTGTTTTACTTTTATTTTTGTGGGGATTTTTTTTTTATACAGACACTTTCTTCTATGCCTGCATTTCCAAAGCCTTATCACATTAGACTCTAGTATTTAATAAGACTGAAATTTTAGTGGTAGTGCAAACAAATGGTTATAGAGTACTGCACAGGCCTAAATGTCATAAAATTTGAAATGCTAGAGATACTACATTGGTTGTATGCCATTAAAAGTTTCTGCAGACTATATTATTGTTGAATTGATGAATATACCCCTTTGTAGTGGCAGTCACAAAGCTGTAGTAATGAAGGAAGAAGCCTTTCCCGA
The DNA here is from genome assembly GCA_963573935.1 of Arctocebus calabarensis. Classification (NCBI taxonomy): domain Eukaryota; kingdom Metazoa; phylum Chordata; class Mammalia; order Primates; family Lorisidae; genus Arctocebus; species Arctocebus calabarensis. Next base: position 14,490 of record CAUYON010123503.1, on the reverse strand, counting down.
CAACACTTCTACTAAGTCCATCTCTACATGGCTCTAAATCTCTCTCAGGCACCTACAAGGTGCTCATGGACACCATGGTGAATATTCATGAAGAGACCTTCCTTTGATCAGGAAGCTCAATAGTAATATTTTGAATGATTATTGAGATAATGTTAGAATTTAGGACTGCCTAAATTTTTCCCACATAACCTGAGAAACAAGGCATCTACCTGTTTATTTCAAGTGCCCATCAAATATATATGCTCCTTAACTTATAATGGGATTAAGCTATGATAAACCTATCATAAATTGAAAATATTGTAAGTTGAAAATACATTTAATACATCTAATCTACTGAACATCATAGCTTAGCTTAGCCTACTTAAACGTGCTCAGAATGCTTACATTAGCCTACCATTGGCCAATATCTAACACAAAGCCTATTGTAAAATGAAGTGCTGAATATCTTGGGTAATATTAAATATTGTAAAAGTAAAAACAAGATGATTGCATAGGTACTCAATGGTTTCTACTGAATAATATGACTTTCACATCATCATACAGCTAGAAAACTGTAAGTCTATCTATCATAAGTTGGGGACTGTCTATGTGTATAATAGAGAACATACAAATACTTTCAATATATTTTAGGCAAAATACAGACACCTTGGAAGGACTGAATATGGCTAAAATATTATATTTTTTGCCATTCAAAATTATTTCTCAAGGTTGATACCTAGGTGTTTCTAGCACAGTTGCTACAGAGATATTCAAACCAGAGGTCTACATGGGTTGAATTTATCATGTGTATGACCTGTATTACTATATGGAGGATAATTGTGTTTGATCTCATTCATTCATTACCTACAGGGAAATGGGAGGGTCACTATGCAGGCCAAATAGTATTGTAATACTCATGAACAGGCTAATATAGATAGAGATATATATATAAGTACTTCTTCATGCAGGGTCTTTGGGTTATGTAGAAAACATTTTAGTCACATTCCTACCCTAATCTACCTTCACAAAATTATTTATTCTATCAATTTCATCAGGAAGCTCAATAGTAATATTTTGAATGGTGATTGAGATAAGGTTGGAATTATCCAAACACATGTCATCCTTTATTCTTCCAGTTAATATGGTTGTATCCTTATATATATGTATTTATGGAACTTTAGATAAAATTTCTGAAAATGAGGTCTTGTTGGAAAGATCCTGGGCCCTTAGGCTCAAGTATGGCATTTATTAACATTCACATTAGAAGCAAAACATTGGTTCAGAGTGTTGGGGTGAGATATAACTCTACTGCAGGGCTGACAGGTAGATAGTTATGAAAAAATGTAGCAGCAAAAATGAAGTTAAGAATAGTATGCATGTCTTCTAAATGATAGTGATATAGTACATAAGCAAGCAAAAGCTCTATGAGTAAGACATAATATGGCCGTTAGATGTTGAACAGCAAAATATCATCAATATGATAGAGGCTCATCTGTGTGATATTTTAGCCAGTGATCCCAGTGGGAGATCTATAATATAATCCCTTATAGAGGTAGGCTTTGAACCTGGTAGGCAATCAGGTTGACATGCTAATGGTCCTCTGACAGAATCACACAAGTTGAACTTGGCATTACAACTACCTTGCAAACTTACAGAAATGGTTCCAAGTTATGGAAGAGTAGAATGAGCCCTGGACTAAAGTAGTGCTTCTCTATTAGTAGACTTGGTAAATTTTTCTGTGGTGAAGAAAGTAACCCTTGAACCTGATAACCTGCCCCACTACAAATTGTACGTGAGCACCGCCTCCTTACGGAGCTCTGTCATCACTTTCAATGGGCATTTTGTCTTTTTTGTTTTGAACATTTACATGTGTTTATTTGGTTTCTACTTTTTGCCTTCACAAAGTCAAAAGACTTAAAATTTAATAACATAAAAATGTTTAAAATAAGGATTAGAAATTATCTTTTATTTTTATTTATAAATATTAGTTGTCTATTGTTTTTGAGACTTTGGAAAAAAAATAATAAGAAGAAGTTAACTGATGATTCCATGCTGAACCTCAGAGTCAAAGCATTCTATAATAGATATACTCTTATTTGACACTATGAAGGTTACCTTTTTTTGCATTATTATTATTATTGCTCAATATTTCATTGCAGTAATCATCTGAATTCTTTTCTGAATATATTTATCTTCGTTCATTCTTTACGAGGTTTTTGTTGTGATGGGCATTCTTTATAGATGCCAACAGAAAGGAGACAGAAAGGAATGTGCAGACACATTCATGCATTTCTACTCCTTCTCCAGATAGAAACCTGTCCCATCTTCATGTTCCTGCAACTGAACCACATACCTTGGTTTCCACAGAAGAGTGGGAAAGTCCCTATCCAGGATCTTACTTAGCTTCTCAAACATCTATCAGTTCAGAAAACCTTGAGGCTAAGCATAATAAGCAGCAGGAGCAATACAAATTTTTATTTTATTTATAATGAAAGCAACACCTGTTATCGAAAGATAACTATGTGCCAAGCACTGTAGTAAGAGCTTGATATATATTTTTTCGCTTAATTATCAAAAAAAAAAAAAAAAAAACTACATGAAGTATTACTGTAACCTAAGGAATATGAGACCTTAGAGAGGTGAAATAACTTCCCTGAAGTCTCACATCTAATAAATAGATAGGAAAGAATTGAAATTCAGTAATTTCAGTTCTGTCACAGACCAAAGCCTACATTCTTAAACATGCTCAGGAGATACACAAACACACACATACACACACATACTTTTTGCGTATGTGTATATGTATGTACAAATGAGAGAGCGATTATTCTCTGAAAATTGATTTTTGTGATATTCTCTCTTTGCCTTATTCCCAGTAAGAGGCATGGCGGGATATCAATTTGTCCTGCTAAAAATCTTAGTTTCCCCAGCATTCCTGGAGCAATGGGTGACCAGGTGATCCATTTCTGACCCAGGAAACATAATGGGGAATCTAGTGAGAATTTCTTGATGGGTTTTTCTCCCTCTCTTTCCCTACCTTTTTCCCACTCTATTTTCTTTTGGACTAGGATGTGAACTAGAAGCTTGGAGGTATAGAAGTCATCTGGAGGCCCACACACTAAGGAAGGTAGAATGGAAAAAAATCTGAGTCCTGATAACATCACAGCCTCACTGAATGAATCTTAAACTTTAGGTGAAAAAGAGATCAATTCCTTGTTAAAGTCATTGTTAAATGTAAATCTGCTAACAGCTGAGTACATTCCTGATATAAATATTAATAAACACTGGTTACATATCTTATAGCTCAAATTTTGTGAATTAAAAGCTCTTTCTTTTAATTCTTGTCAGCTGTGATAATCCTTGGTACTGGGCCACTTCTAAACTTCAGGGCCTTTTTATATAAATCTCACTATGGTTAAAACACCCACACAATTATGCACCAAAAATGCCATGTCCCCAGCACATGACAGCACTGGTGCTGCAACCCGATTAGTTTAACTAAATTATAGGGGGAGGGTGATATTGTGATAGCTCCTGCTGTACTCCAGCCAATTTGCTCATTTTCAAAGAATATTTTAGATGTTGTTATCACTCAAACACCTGCTGCTATATAGGAAGGAAAACAAGCTAAAAACAAGTGAGGACAGAAAATCTAGTAAATTAAAAACGGATGTGCATAATCCTCAACTATAAACTACAAATCATAGCCTTCAAATTTGAAGGCCTGGATGCCTAGTTATTATCCAGATTCTAAGGTAGTGTTAAGTGCCCAGACTCAGAGAAGGAAAAAAATACATGTAGTGTCCATGTTGTTTTCTCTTCTTTTCACTGTTTGCTTTTTGCAGAAGAAAAAAAGCAATATTTCAAATGGTACATTCTTATCTCCTTCTTTGTTTTTCACGAAACTCAGTTGTGACTGACTTTATATTGCCAGTTTGGGCCAAAACATCTATTAAGCTTCTTTACTCAAAAACCATAGATGTATAAAATTGTAGGTAGAAAGCGAAAAACGTTAATACTAAATATAACTTTACATGATCTGAACACTGAAAATTATTGATTTTTTGAAATAGTGACTCAATGGATAGAAGTGAGGAGCTGGAAGAATAATTCAGACCTTCGAACATTAAGAATTTAAGGCAGCACACAAGATAAAAACTCAATTCAATTCAAGTTGCAGGGCGGGGAGACAGAGTAAGGGGAATAGGGGAAGAGGGAGAGAGATTGGTGTGCTCTTACCTAAAGTGCACAACGTAAGTGTATATGACATACCCCCTGGGTGAGGGGCACAACTACAACAGGGACAAGGACCTTACCTAACAAATGCAAATATTGTAACCTAATTATTTGTACCTTCATATTGATCTAAAATTTTAAAAGTTTAAAAAAATCTTAGGACTAATTCTTAGAATAAATATCACATTTCCGGAGTCCTTCTGTCACTCCTAAGACTGTTCACAGAAGATTATCTCTTCCCTTCCTTCTTGTTTGAGTCTGGGGGAAAGAAACCAAAAGAAAAAAAAAATACCTAATTCCCAAACTTCAGGTTCTTGATGACAGCCCTCTGTATAGCAATAGAGTATTTTATTCATCACTATTCCAAGGTTGAGTTAATGTCTGATTATCATGAAAGAGATTATCAGAGTAGAAGATAAGACTATTTTCTCACAGGGCACACACAGCTATTTTGGAAGATTGTGCTGCATTTGAGGAGGAGAGTTAATGGGACACACAAAGGTGCTGACAGGACAATATGAATAAGAATAAAGGAGAAGAGCTTTTAGCAGTTCCCATAAGTAGAAAAAATATGCAAGTTCAGAGAGAAATCTAAAGAGTATGTTTATAGAAAGATTTCTGCATCAGATAAAAATGCTATTCTGCCCCTTAAAATCCTACAAGGATGTTGACATTGACAGTATTCTTTAAAGCATATAGTAATGGACAGGTATTTTCTGAATACAAGATCAATCATTAAGTGACTGGGATTATACTAGTTATATATTGGGGGTCACCATGAAGATTGTAGGAACTTAGACACAGTGCTTGGGTTATGCTGTGAAGAAAGCACTAACTAAAATTCAAGCCCAGGAGTGCCCAACCACCATGCCAACTCAAGTAGCAGACTAGTGTCTGATGTTAAGGACTCACAAGGCACCAGACACATGCTGTGGTGATTCTTAGAATACCAATTTAAACCCAGAGGGGTAATTTGGGGAAGAATACAGTTTTAAATTATACATTTTAGGCAGAAAGCTGGATATAGGAAGCATTATATAATTTTGGAAGTCTACAAACTTGCTCATAAAATTGCCTCCCAGAAATTGGCTCTGAACATAGATTTAATGATTTTCAGTTTCTTCAGATTTTAGTTTAGTTTGTTTTATTTTTCTGGAAGAACTGGGGGAGTAAGTACAGATATCCTGGGAGCAGATCCAGATGAGAAAAAACTAGCATAGGAACTCTAGCAGTATGAAAAAGCAGGCTATTTCAGTACCCACAAAGGATCACACTAACTCCCAGGCAATGGACTCTAACCAAAAGGAAATTTTTTTTAATTTTAGATATAGACTTCAAAATATGGATCACAAGTGAGCTCAATGGTATCTATGAGAAAGACAAAAATCAACACACACACACTAAAAAAAAAATTCAGGAAATGAATGGAAAATTCACTACAGAGATAGATACTTTAAAAAACTAACAGAACTTCTAGAAATGAAAGAGTCACTTAGGGAATTTCAAAATATAGTGGAAAGTTTTAACAGTAGACTACACCAAGCAGAAGAAATGATTTCAGATTATGAAAAATGAATAATGTTTTCAAGAAACTTTGGACTATGTAAAAGTCCCAAACATAAGAATCATAGGTATCTCTGAGAAAGAGGAAGAAAAAAGAAAAAATAATTTAAAATTTGAGGAAATAGGCTTGGTCCCTGTAGCACAGTGATTATGGCATTGGCCACATACGCCCAGGCAGGCAGGTTCAAACCCAGTCTGGGCCTGCTAAACAACAATGACAACTGCAATAACAACAACCAAAAAAAAAAAAAAATAGCCAGGGGTGGCGCCCATAGCTCAGTGGGTAGGGCCAGCCACATACACCAAGGGTGGCAGGTTCAAACCTGGCCCCAGCCAGCTAAAAAACAGCAATGATAACTACAACAGCAAAAAAAATAGCTGGGCATTGTCATCCCAGTTACTTGGGAGGCTAAGGCAAAAGAATCACTTAAGCCCAAAGAGTTTGAGGTTGCTGTGAGCTGAGAAGCCCCAGCATTCTACCAGGGGCAAAATAGTGAGACCCTGTCTCAAAAAAAAAAAAAATCCAGGTGTTGTGGTGAGCACCTGTAGTCCCAGCTACTTGGGAGGCTTAGGAAGAGAATTGCTTAAATCCAAGAGTTTGAGGTTGCTGTGAGCTGTGACACCACAGTATTCTATTGAGGGCAACATAGTGAGACTCTGTCTCAAAAAAAAATTTTTTTTTGAGGAAATAATGGAGGAAAATTTTCCTATTCCTGAAAGGGAATAGACATCCAAATATAAACAGCTCAATGAGCTCTTGCAAGATTCATTGGAAAAGGTCATCACAAAATGCAAAATCATCAGACTGGCCAAAGTGAATGTGAACCAAAAAATCCTACAAGCAATGAGATGAAAGTATCAAATAACTGATAAAGAAAAACTCATCAGAATAACAGCCGACTTCTCAACAGAAACCTTTCAAGTCAGAAGGGATTGAGGTCGTATCTTTAATCTTCTTAAGAAGATTATACATCCGCAAAGAATTTTGTATCCTGCAAAACTAAGTTTTATAATTAAAAAAAAATAAAGTCTTTCTTAGAAAAGCAAATGCTGATGGAATTTGGAGCCACCAAATGGCCCTTCATGAAATGCCTAAAAGAGTTTTAAATGTTGAAACAAAAATTCAACACTCATTATTATAAAATCTGAAGGTTGGATTGCAACCAACCCTAAAATATGAAGGTTGGATTGCAACCAACCCTGAGGGTTTTATTTTTAAAAAATTAAACCCTCATAGATTTCATAAAACAGTAATTCAAGAGAAAATTCAAAGTAAGTAAGTGGCGATCAACATAATATATGGAACAATATCTCACATATCAATATTAACATTAAATGTAAATTGTATAAATACCCCACTTTAAAGATATATTAATAGACTAGTAGAATGTTTTAAAATAAAAAATGCACAACCCAAATATATACTGTCTCCAAAGACTCATTTAACTCACAAAGATTCTCACAGACTAAAGGTAATGGGTGGAAAATATATTCCATGATGGAAACCAAAAGCAAACAGGAGTAGCTGTCTTTATATCAGATAAAACAGCATTTGAATCAATTATAATAAAAAAAAATACAAAGATAGTCATTATTTAATGATAAAGAGATTGATTCACTGAGAAGATAAAATAATCTTAAATATATATGCCTCTAACATTTGAACTCCTGGATTCCTAATGTACTATTAGAAGTAAGAAAAGAGGGGTCTGGTTGTGCTAGGTTACATGAATTCACTTGCCCCTCTGGATCACCTGTGAGACACCCAGTTTTACCTGATTTCTGTATGTTACCATCTTGCATACACCTGGTCCCCACGACATTCTGACTTGCAGGTTCTCCAATCTGCACTTTTTCCCATTCCTTCATGGATTTGAAAGCTCTCCTTTCCTCCTTGAATGACTTTGCATCCCTCTCATTTGCTGAGAGTTGGGACAACGTTGGATTACTGGTGGAACCAAGCCCACCACATACTGTAAAAACACTCTTCCTAACTAATGACTTGACTGAGGAAGTGATGAATGAGGCACTGCAAAAGAAGGCGGACCTCATTCTCTCCTATCATCCACCTATTTTCCGACCCCTGAAGCACATAACCTGGAAAACCTGGAAGGAGCACCTGGTGATCCGAGCTCTAGAGAACAGAGTTGGTATCTACTCTCCTCACACAGCCTACGATGCTGCACCCCAAGGAGTCAACAGCTGGTTGGCTAAAGGGCTCGGTGCTTGTACATCCAGGCCCATACATCCTTCTGAAGCACCCGACTACCCTACAGAGGGAACCCACCAAATAGACTTCAATATCAACCATACCCAAGACCTGGACGAAGTCATATCTGCAATGAAAGGAATCGTAGAGGTGCCTGTCACTTCTTTTTCTGCTAGGATTGGTGATGAAGAACAAGCACGGATCAGTGTGAACTGTACTCAGAAGGCTTTCATGCAGGTGGTGGATTTTCTCTCCCAGAACAAACAGCTTTATCAGAAGACTGAAATTCTGTCACTGGAGAAATCTTTGCTTCTACATACTGGAATGGGACGATTATGCACACTGGATGAATCTGTCTCCTTGGCAACCCTGATTGAGCGAATCAAAAGACACCTAAAACTATCTCATATTCGCTTAGCTCTTGGGGTAGGGAAGACCACAGAGTCCCAAGTCCAAGTCGTGGCCCTGTGTGCTGGTTCTGGGAGCAGTGTTCTGCAGGGTGTAGAGTCTGACCTCTGCCTTACAGGTGAAATGTCCCATCATGACTTTCTGGATGCTACTTCCCGAGGAATAAATGTCATCCTTTGTGAACATAGCAACACTGAACGAGGCTTTCTTTCTGACCTTCGAGATATGCTGGGTGCTCACTTGGAGAATAAGATTAATATTATCCTGTCAGAGATAGACAGAGACCCTCTTCGAATAGTATAACATATATAGGAACATCAGGATAGGTTTGGTGCCTGTGGCTCAACAGTCTTAGGCGCCAGCCATGTACACCTGAGCTGGAGGGTTTGAATCCAGCCTGGGCCCGCCAAACAACAATGATGGCTGCAACAACAACAAAAAAGATGGCCGGGCATTGTGGTGGGTGCCTGTAGTCCCAGCTACTTGGGAGGCAGAGGCAAGAGACTCGCTTAAGCCCAGGAGTTGGAGGTTGCTGTGAGCTGAGATGCTACTGCACTCTACCCAGGGTGACAGCTTGAGGCTCTGTCTCAAAAAAAAAAAAATCAGGATAACAAAATCCATGAATAAATTAGATCCCAGCTCAAATTCATAATACGAATCAGTGGAGTTCCTGTCCTTCCTAAAGAATGTTTTAGAATGTATTATCATTTCCAGTTTGTTAATCTGGTTCACCAAATGTTCTGTAGCTCCTAAGGTTAAAACTGTAATATAGCTACTATATTAAAGAACAAATTCATTATATGCTATAGGAAAGATGGATGAAAATCTGTTTACTTATTCTTAGGAAGTAGCTCAAATAATTCTTAGTTTAATTATAGATAGGCTATGTCGATCTAGATCTCTCTGGCTTCGTTTAGTTTAAAAAAATACTTAAGTTTGAACACTTGTTTCTAATAGTAGCCACTTGTTTCTAGTAGCCTCTTTGGGGTGATAAGCTCTATCTGTATGTCCCTGTTCTCATTCCACCTAAATTCCAGTCCCCCACCTAAATTTCAGAGTCAGGATGAAATTTATCAGGATGGAATTTTTTTTAAACATGTACACAATTATATTACTTTATTGCTTTATAGGTGACTCACTTATAATTTTCTTTCCCTCAGGGAGTGCCTGTGGTTCAACGAGTAGGGGCGCCGGCCCCATAGACCAAGGGTGGCGGGTTCAAACCCCGCCCTGGCCAAACTGCATCAAAAAATGGCCAGGCGTTGTGGCGGGTGCCTGTGGTCCCAGCTACTTGGGAGGCTGAGGCAGGAGAATCGCCTGAGCCCAACAGCTGGAGGTTGCTGTGAGCTGTGACTCCACAGCACTCTACTGAGGGCCATCAAGTGAGACTCTGTCTCTACAAAAAAAAAAATCTCTACGCTGAGTTTCTTTCCCTCCATGGTCCTTTGGTTTTTGTTTTTTGTTTTTTGAGACAGAGCCTCAAGCTGTCGCCCTGGATGGTGTGCCGTGGCATCACAGCTCACAGCAACCTCCAATTCCTGGACTCAGGTGAGTCTCTTGACTCTGCCTCCTGAGTGGCTGGGACTGCAGGCGCCCACCACAACACCCAGCCATTTTTTGGTTGCAGCCATCCTTGTTGTTTGGTGGGCCTGGGCTGGATTCAAACCCACCAGCTCAGGTGTACATGGCTGGTGCCTTAGTCCGTTGAGCCACAGGCGCCGAGCTGATTAATGCCTCCTTAACCCTCATTTCTCCCTATTCCAATAACAAAAATAAACAGCCTGAAATGAAGATGGGAACTATTTATTCTAAAGCTAGAAGAAAATACTTATGCATGAGACTTGCCTGTTGATGTGAACTTTTTTTTTCTTTTTCATTGTTCTTCGCCCCCCCACCCCCTTCAACTAATAAGGTACAGATTCCTTGGTGGTCAAAACTCAAGCTTGTTGGGAAAATTACACTGATAAATCAATTACCCAGAGAAGCCTAGTACCCCATAAACTGTTCAGGGTACTATGGAAATTGTGAAGGAAATAAAACTGTGCTTCCTGGCTGGAAGGCATTTATAGACTATTGGAGGAAATAAAACTGTCACCACTAAATATTCATCTAAGAATTAGCAAAGATTTTTTTTTAAAGAATGAATAAAAGAATTGTGATTATATGTGATAAATTAAAATGTATACAGATATATATAAAGAAAGTCTTTCAGTGGTAGGATCAAGGGTGATATTTTTATTTTTCTGAATCTCCCAAATTTTCCATCATGAACTTTTTTTTTTTTAACAATTAAAAGTGGATGAGGTTTACAATGTATGTATATACAAGCAAAGTGTGTATATTATGGCTGCTGAGGAAGAACAAACATGAAAGCCTCCATAGCATCCAGGAAAATGTCAAGCTTAGAGTTGTGCTGTGGCAAAGTTGGATTACTTCTCAGACAGAAGTGGGAGGACATGTCTGTATAAGAACGAGACAGGGGAAAGAAGAGTGTCCAGGGATGTCCACTCAGCCTGCCTGACTGTAACTGAGAACCTCAAAGCTCAGCTTACATGTGCCACGTGTAGTGGGCAGTATGGCCCGCTAACAGCGTGTGGCTACATCCAGCATGGCACCTGTCACTCTATTTTGTGTTAATTCATCTGCCTCCCCCATGTGACTGTTAAATCACAGCGCAGCGGGGATTCTGTCTTGATATCTTTGTGTTTCCAGCACTCAGCTCAGGCCATGGCACACCACGGGTACTCAAAGGTGCTCAGTGAATGTCTGTCCTGTCTTCTTGAATGATCCTGGAAAAGGCATGAATCTATGAAGAGAGCCTTAACACTAACGATTAGGAGTTTGAATTTGATAAGAAAAGCATGGCGCTTTACAGAGATGCCCCTTTGTAGAGAAGAAATGGACTAGATAATCAGGGAGGCCACACCAGAAGTCCCTGCTGGGAGATGACCAAGCTCCCTAGGGATGGCAGGGTGGGGGAGGGAAAAGGACAAGCCTGCAGTGCTGGGCAGCTGGGTGACTAAAACCTTCCACAACTAACTTTTCTGAAAACCAAGTTAAAAATCAGATGAAGAGAAAGTTTAATGACAATGTCTTCTTTGGTTATTTCCTGATTTCAGAATGCATAAACCAAGAGCCCAAAGACAGCAGCCCTGCAGAAGAGTGTGATGGTGAGAAAAAGCCCTTGCCTCTTCTCAGGTGGGGGGGTTCAGCGTGAGACACGTGCGCCCTGGACTGGGACGTCCGGTTTCCGGTCTGGGAAGGCCACTGTGGGAGGAGCTGGGAGGAGACTTAGGGTTACAACCCGCCTCTCTCCACTCCTGGCTGTATGACCTTTAGCAGGTGACCTTGCCTCTCCGACTCTCGACGTCATCATTTCTAAAATAACCAGGCCTACAACACAGGGTTATTGGGAGCATGCTTGGAAATAAATTCCTTATGACAATGCCTGGGAAACAGCAAGCTCTCCATAGATAAAAGCTATTTATTATTCTGCACATACAAACTAAGTGACAAGTTGCATGGAATTGCCAGTTTGGTTTTTTAAAGTTCCCTGTATGAAGGGCTCTCCTTGTTCTAGAATGTGCATCCCTCCAGGGCTGGGACTTTTGCCTGTGATGATCTGCACACTTGTACTTGGCCTGGGCTGCACAGCCCCTGTGCCGTCTGCATTCTGGCAGCTCCAACATAGCACGTTTGCCTCCGATTATGGCCCCTACAGATTGTGACAGCTGTGTGATGACCCTCCTGAATGACCTGGCCACCATGGGCGAGGAGCTCCACCTGGTCAAATCTCGGCTGCAGAGCCTGAGTGCCAGCTCCGGGGCTCTGGAGCAGATGAGGCACATGGAGGCCCAGACCAAGGATCTAAGGGTGAGTGTCCCGTTCCCCGACTAAACGCATGGTGAGGGGGTGCCATAGGAGGGGGGAAGAGGCTGACTCCTTCTACGGCTCAGGGGGTTTGCTCCTTTCTCTGATCCAAGGGAAGATTAGATTTTTACTGGCAGAATGGATTTGTGAATATATAAAACTAATACTTTCGTGCGACCATCTTTTACTTCCTTTCTGGGCTAATTTTTCTCATGGAGCCTTTGTTTAGTTCAATGTCTTGCATTCAGAAGACTCAAACACAGATTTGTGTTAAATTGGCATTCATTCTTTAAATGTTTGATAGAATTGTCCAGTGGGCCTAGGATTTGCTTTGTTAGTTTTTTTTTAATAAATCTTAAATTCAATTGTAGAAGATAGATGTGAGACTAAAACCACAGTTAACATGATGATGGTTCTAGAAGTCAGTTAACATGATGCTGGATCAAAATTAAATGCTAAAGATCGTGCTTTATCCATCAGACCTCTTATCCAGTGTTCTGCTGATACTCTATATAGTAATGAGTCATAGTTTTCCTATAGTAAAATTAAAATAAAACTATCATTTTGTCATACAAATAGTGTGAAAATTCAGTAGAAGTAAATAGGAGAAAGGAACTAACATTTCTGAACGCTCATGTGCCTGTAATATTTTAGAATACCTTAGCTCACTTATCACCGAAATTAACCTCGTGGCTAGTTATTATAATCCCCAGTTTACTATTGGTGGAGCAAGATTTGTCAGTGAGGCTCATCTACTAAGTGGTAGAATTAGGGTTTGGAATTCAATTCTAAGGCCCGCATTCCTTTACCCAGCACTGGCTCTGACATGCATATGGAAGTAACAGTATCATTTTTCTTGTAAAATCTTTCAAGATATTAGCACCTCCCCCCCCAATTGAAAATAACCATTGGTGTAGATATAATGTACAGCAATGTTAGCGTCTAAAAGTCATGAGTCCGTTTAGTACTAAACAAAAGGGCAAGGGACCTGGATTATGGTCCTGAAACAATCACTTATCAGCTATACAGGTGCGGACAAGTCGCCTAACTTCTTTGAGATTCCATTTTCTTGTTTATAACATGAGGCTGTTTGACTCTATGAGCTCTGGGTTCCCACCAGCTGTACTAGGTTAGATCCTTTGAATCCAATGGTTCCTTCAATAAAGTAGCCATGTGTACTGCTTTTAATATTGTCAGGTTCATGGTTCATCTGCAATGTTTTTTTTTGTTGTTTTTTGAGGAACAGGAGCCGAAGTTTTATTTACTTATTTCTTGCATTTGAAGCACTCTTCCATGACATCCTTGGCCTGAGATTCTTTGGCATAGCCCTTTACGATGACACAACTGCAACCAACCATTTCACCGGGTTTCCCCTCGCTGTCGATGAGCCCAGCCCATTCCCCTGGTTTCTTGCTGTCATCGACCTTAATTAGGTTGATTTGGTGTTCAGCACGAAGGGCCTCCACCAACTTGATATACACGGGCTCATCACAGTTCAATGCGAGCACACAAAGATGGGCTTGGCACCTGTCTAAGGCTTTGGCAGACTCCACGTGCAAGGCCATGGAGGATGAGGAAGGTCTTTGGCACCGTATGTAAAGCAGTGTTAACTTCCATTCCACCTACAGCAATGCCTTTCTTGGCCATGGCAGTGGGTTTTGAGTGAAGCTGAATCTTGAACTCACCCAAACCTCCACCTCAGTGCTCCTCAGCAGGGAAAAGCCATTATAGATTTTTTAAAACTATATTTATTATAGAATATGAAAATTAACACATCAGATAAGTAGTATCATCCTCATTTCTATGAGGTCAGGTCATTAATTAAAGAAAGTATATCTTGTCTATTCACGTTTTGCACATTTGCTGCTTTATTTTAGAGCCATATCACAATTTACATCAGAAAGTAGTTTCTCAGCTAAGGAGACAACAACCAAAGCAAATAGACATCCTACCCAATGGGAAAGGATATTTGCATATTTTGAGTCAGACAAAGGCTTGATATCCAGGATCTATAGAGAACTCAAATTAATCCACATGAAGAAAGCCAACAATCCCATATATCAATGGGCAAGAGACATGAATAAGGAAGACAGACGAATGGCTAACAAACATATGAAAAAATGCTCAACATCCCTAATTATTAGAGAAATGCAAATCAAAACCACCCTGAGATACCATCTAACTCCAGTGAGAATGGCCCACATCACAAAATCTCAAAACTGCAG
>CAUYON010123502.1:0-17281 GCA_963573935.1 Arctocebus calabarensis | reverse complement strand
AGTATTAAAATTTAAAATTTACCCTTCTTAGAAGGGTACAGGCAAAGCTTACTAAATGCAGAATATAAATGTCTTCATACAATAACTAAGAAAATGCCATGAAGGGTATGTTAAACAGTTTGATGAAAACATTTCAGATTGTATATGAAACGAGCACATTGTACCCCTTGATTGCACTAATGTAACCAGCTATGATTTAATAAAAAAAAAAAAAGAAAAAAAAATTTTAAAGGTTATTTAGACAAGTATGTCAACTGGAGAAATTATCCAATCTGCATTCCTGGCCTCAGGCTATTTACAAATCAAAAAAAGCAGGGATTAAAAAAAATACTTTGAGTGACCATAAATTTAATTAAAAATAATCTGCCCCTGTTCCGTATTTTGAAAGGTACTCAGTTTTACAAAAAAAAAAAAAAAATCTACTTACACATCTCTTTATTATGGATTGAAGTTCCTCCACAGCCATTCCTAGTTATTTTTCCTGGTTTGATGCTGAAAAGTACTAACATAAAACAGTTAATAGTAATACTACACACAATTCATATTTATAGTTCGTTTTTATAGATTATTAGTAAACACAAGAAAGAAAGGGTAAAGTTGAAATGTTATTACTGAATGTATGTCAACCCAAGGAAAGTCTTTTTTTTTTTAAACCTATTGGATCTTTTTCCCCCCATTTCATCTTTTAAAGTTTTCTAGCAACGTAGTCTTGAAAGCTATCTCGGGGCCGGTGGGGGCGGGAGGCTCCTAAACCACCCTCGGTGGGGGCGAGGAAAATGCGAACTAAAAAGCTTTAAAAAGGCAAAGTATTTCTTTTCTGAAAAAAATTTTCCAAAATGTGGGCTTGAAATCAAAATTCTAATCAATAGGGGATTTTTTTATTCTTTAATGCGCCACTTGACAAAAATTGGGATGTAACACAAGTCAAAGGAGCTGAAGGTTCAGATGCGCTCCGCCCGCTCTCTCTCCAGGGTAGCAGCCCCCGAAGGAGGCAGCCCAGTGGCTATCACTGGGAGACAGGCCATCAGTCGGCGGCCCGCAGGACACCGATCCGCTCCCGCAGTCCATCCTTCCTTCCCGCAGGAAGCCCCAGCAGCTGCGGGGGTCACCCCGTTCCTCAAGGCAGCGCGTTCAAAGGAGGGTAACTCCCCAGCGCGAGTGGGGACGGCATGCAAGGGAGCCATTTCTCCGGATTCCTGCTTATCTAGGCGTTCGAGCCCCTCCAGCTGGTGGGGCCTAGTCATCCCGTGGACCTGAGTCCTCCGCAGCTCACCCCTAACGGGGCCCCCGCGCAGCCCGGACCTCTTCGCGAGTCCACTCACCAGCTAGATCTGCAGCCCCGCTCAGCCACTGCCACCTTGGCCGCACAGGCCGCGCTCCTGGCCCCGCCCCGCCCGGCTGGCCCCGCCCCGCGTTGCGCGTGGGGAGGCGGAGCTTCTAGAGGGGGGACGCCGGGGCGGGTCCCAGACCTGACCGCGGACCTGATGGCTGACGGGGTCGTGTCGCGCTCCGCTGGCCGTAAGGCCCGGGCGTCCCGCTCTTCCCGAAACGCCGCAGGTAGGAACAGGGCTTTTTTCCTTTGGGAAAAACTTTGGGTCCCTGAGGGCTGGGCCCAGACCCAGGCTCTCAGGGCGCTCCCGATAGGCGGAAGGGACCTCTCTGAATAGGGGCGGCCCAGAGCTTCCCACCGCTGTCCTCGCACCTTCAGGGAAAGATCTGCCGGCGGCTCCTGCCCCTTTACACAGATACTAACAGATTTTCAGAGAGAAAGGACAGCGTGCGGGGAGCCCAGAGCTGGGCCCCGGGGTGCGCAAGTGACCAGGGCAGCGTCGGCAGGCGGACTGCAGCCGCCCTGACCTGCGCGGTCCCAGATTGCTCTGGTGCCTGGTCCAGTGAGGCTGGGACCCCGTCTTCCCTCGGGAGCGAACATTTGGGGAATGCAGAGAGATTTCTCCTAGAAGTACCCAGATCTCAGATCTTCAGGAGTGCTTAACTAAGTAACTGTGATACTGAGAAAATAAAATCCCCAAAGCGATACATTTTAAGAATTATCCATTAACAAAAACAAACTGAATGCCCTTAATTTCTTTTTAATTTACACTCAGGATTGTAAATGTGTAGAAAAGAAGAAAAGATGGTCTATAGTTTGTTATTTAGGCAGGGACTGAGCCTGTACCTAATGTGTTTGTGTAAACATGACCTAACCGGGGGGTGCTTCTGAGAAATGCTTCTGTAGGTGGTTTTGTTGTTGCGTGAACATCACAGAGTGTACTTACACAAACCTAGATGCCCTACCCTGCTACACACTAGGGCTATATGGCATAGCCTTTTTGCTCCAGCTGCAAACATGTACTGCATGTTGCTATATTGAATACTGTAGGCAATTGGAACACAATGGTCTTTCAGTATCTAAACATAATCTTATCATAGAAAAGGTACAGTAAAAACAGTGTCATGATCTTACAGGATGACTGTATGCAGTCTATCCCTTATGAAAATATCATTGTGTGGGACACGACTTTTTTTTTTTTAACTATAGGTACTAAACAGACAAGTGCTTTGAAACAAGAAGATGCTTCTAAAAGGTATGAGAACTACTTGCATTTATTTTTCTATCATTATTTGAACCATTCTTAAAACAATCATGTTTACTTTTTTTAGAGAAAATTATTATGAGAGGAAAAGAGAAGATCTGGGAAGCACTACTACAAATTCTCACATAAGACTGTTACATCTTGCTACTCCAGGCTTTAAGAAAACCAAACTAGGCTCAGCGCCTGTGGCTCAACGGGCTAAAGCGCCAGCCATGTACACCTGACCTGGCCGGTTCGAATCCAGCCCGGGCCCGCCAAACAACAATGACGGCTGCAACCAAAAAATGGCCGGGTGTTGTGGCGGGCGCCTGTAGTCCCAGCTACTTGGGAGACAGAGGCAAGAGACTCGCTTGAGCCCAGGAATTGGAGGTTGCTGTGAGCTGTGATGCTATGGCACTCTATCCAGGGTGACAGCTTGAGGCTCTGTCTCAATAAAAAAAAAAAAGAGAGAGAGAAAGATGTGGGGTATCATTGCTTTGGAGAGAGCTTAAATACTTTAATAATACCTCCAATTTGGCTCTGCACCTGTGGCTCAAGAAACTAAGGTGACAGCCACATACACCTGAGCTGGCAGGTTCAAATCCAGCCCGGGCCGCCAAACAACAATGATGGTTGCAACAACAACAACAAAAAAACTGGCAGGGCGTTGTGGCAGGCGCCTGTAGTCCCAGCTACTTGGGAGGTGGAGGCAGGAGAATCGCTTGAGCCCAGGAGTTGGAGGTTGCTGTGACCTGTGATGCCATGGCACTCTACCCAGGGGGTCAGCTTGAAGCTCCGTCTCAAAATAATAATAATTGATAATACCTCCAATTTAAATCCACCACAACAGGGTTCTTTCCCATTTTTCCCCCTTTCATATTTGTATCTGTCTTCTCTTGGAATGAAAATACTGGTTGCATTCAAGGGAAACAAAAAGAGAAACACTAATTCCCAACATTCATATTTAAGGCCCAGTGCAGTGGCTCACTCCTATAATCCCAACAATGACGGCCGCAACCAAAAAATGCCCAGGCGTTGTGGCAGGCACCTGTAGTCCCAGCTACTTGGGAGGCGGAGGCAGGAGACTCGCTTGAGCCCAGGAATTGGAGGTTGCTGTGAGCTGTGATGTCACAGCACTCTACCCAGGGTGACAACTTGAGGCTCTGTCTTAAAAAAAAAAAAAAAAAAAAGATCCTACTATCTTACAAGCAGTACTGTACTAGGGTTTAGGGTTATAAAGAAAAGACACATCATCTTTTTTTTCTTTTTTTGAGACAGAGCCTCAAGCTGTCCCCCTGGGTAGAGTGCTGTGGCATCAACAGCTCACAGCAACCTCCAACTCCTGGGCTCAAGCGAGTCTCCTGCCTCCGCCTCCCAAGTAGCTGGGACTACAGGCGCCTGCGACAACGCTCGGTCATTTTTTGGTTGTGGCCGTCATTGTTGTTTGGCGGGCCCAGGCTGGATTCGAACCTGCCAGCTCAGGTGTAAGTGGCTGGCACCTTAGCCTGTTGAGCCATAGGCGCCGAGCCAAGATAGTAGGATCTTAATAATTATTTACTGAACATTGTACAATACGTAAGAAAAATTGCCTACAGGAAACTGATATGTCTTTAGTGAGAACCCAGAAATGAAGCTAAATCCAGGGATGAACAGGTAGAGGTCGTAGAATCAAGAGAATCAGTATTAGAAGGGCCAACAGTCCCCTACCCTGATTTTCAGGATACAGCTATAGTTACACAAGGTAGTGTGTGCAACATAACAATTTTAGTTTCACCCATTGCAGGTTGAAGAACACATAGAGACTACTGAAAGGAGGGAAGGGGAAGACGTGTTTTTTCTTTTTTACAAAATAGCAAACCAAGTAAAATCAGAAAAGTTTATTACCATTCATTATAACTTAAAAGTGATATCAGCAAGTGGGTATTCAAATTTATTTTAAATATAAAAAGATTCTATTGGCTCGGTGCCTATGGCTTAAGCAGCTAAGGCACCAGTCACATATACCTGAGCTGGTGGGGTCGAATCCAGCCCGGGCCCGCCAAACAATGATGGCTGCAACCAAAAAATAGCCGGGCTTTGTGGTGGGCACCTGTAGTCCCAGCTACTTAGGAGGCAGAGGCAGGAGAATCGCTTGCGCCCAGGAATTGGAGGTTGCATCACAGCACTCTATGCAGGGCGACAGCTTGAGGCTCTGTCTCAAAACAAAAAAACTTAGGCTTAAGCGATTCTCTTGCCTCAGCCTCCCAAGTAGCTGGGACTACAGGTGCCTACCACCACAACACCCAGCTATTTTTAGAGATGAGGTCTCGCCCTGGCTCAGGCTGGTCTTGAACCCATGAGCTCAGGCAGTCCACTCACCTTGGTCTCCCAAATGCTGGGATTACAGGCATGAGCCACAGCGCCGGGCTATTACTTTTTTTTTTTTTTGAGACAGTCACTATGCCGCTCATCATAGAGTGCTGTAGCGTCACAGCTCACAGCAACCTCAAACTCTCAAGAGACTCTCTTGCCTCAGCCTCCCAAATAGTTGGGACTACAGGTACCCGCCCCATTGCCTGGCTATTTTTTGGTTGCAGTTGCCATTCTTGTTTAGCTGGCTTGGGCCAGGTTCGAACCCACCAGCCTCGATGTATGCGACCAATTCCCTAACCACTGTGTACAGGCGCCAAGCCAGCACTATTAAATTTAAACTTCAACTGGGTGCAGTGGCTCATGCCTGTAATCCTAGCACTTTGGGAGGCCAAGGTGGGTGGATTGCTTGAACTCAGGAGGTGGAGACAAGCCTGAGCAAGAAGGAAACCCCGTCTCTATTAAAAATAGAAAAACTCGGCTCAGCGCCTGTGGCTCAATGGGCTAAGGCACCAGCCACGTACACCTGAGCTGGCGGGTTCGAATCCAGCCCAGGCCCGCCAAACAACAATGATGGCTGCAACCAAAAAATGGCTGGGTGTTGTGGCGGGCACCTGTAGTCACAGCTATTTGGAAGGCAGAGGCAAGAGACTCGCTTGAGCCCAGGAATTGGAGGTTGCTGTGAGCTGTGATGCCATGGCACTCTATCCAGGGTGACAGCTTGAGGCTAAAAAAAAAAAAAAACATAGAAAAACTGGTTCGGCGCCTGTGGCTCAACGGGCTAAGGCGCTAGCCACATATACCTGAGCTGGCGGGTTCGAATCCAGCCCAGGCCCGCCAAACAACAATGACGGCTGCAACCAAAAAATGGCCAGGTGTTGTGGCGGGTGCCTGTATCCCAGCTACTTGGGAGATGGAGACAGGAGACTCACTTGAGCCCAGGAATTGGAGGTTTCTGTGAGCTGTGATGTCACAGCACTCTACCCAGGGTGACAGCTTAAGGCTCTGTCTCAAAAAAATAAAATAAAAATAGAAAAACTTAAGTACCTGTTTCTCAGTGGTTAGGGCACCAGCCACGTGCACCCAGGCTGGTGGGTTTGAACCTGTCCTGGGCCTGCTAAACAAACAAAAAAAGCAGAGTGTTGTGACAGGTGCCTATAGTCCCAGCTACTAGGGAAGCTAAGGTGAGAATCACTTGAACCTAAGAGTTTGAGGTTGCTGTGAGCTATGACACCATAGTACTCTATAGAGGGCAACAGTGAGACTCTGTCTCAGTAAAAAAAATAAACAAACAAATAAAAATAGAAAAACTACCCAGGTGGCTCACGCTTGTAATCTCAGCACTTGGGAGGCCAAGGTGGGTGAATTGCATAGGTTCATGGGTTCAAGACCTGCCTGAGCCAGAGCAAGACCTCATCTCTAAAAATAGCCAGGCGTTATGGCATGTGCCTATAGTCCCAGCTACTTGGGGAGGCTGATGCAAGAGAATCACTTGAGTCTAAGAGTTTGAGGTTGCTGTGAGCTATGACGCCATGGCACTCTACCCAGGTTGACAAAGTAAAACTCTGTCTCAAAAAATAAATAAATAATAAAAATAGAAAAACTAGCCAGGCGTTATGATAGGCACCTGTAGTCATAGCTACTCAGGAGGCTGAGGCAAAAGGGTCTCTTGAGCCCAAGAGTTTGAGGTTGCTGTGAGCTATGATGTGACAGCACTCTACTCAGGGTGACCAAGTAAGACTCTGTCTTTAAATAAATAAAAGTAACTTCAAACAGATTCCAGTTAGCTAGACAGAAAGTCCCCGTAGATATCCCCACAAATCACAGCTATGTTTCTATCCCCTTTCAGAACATCCTGAGACTGGAATACACTTGAGATTTCATCTGGCTGCCTGTGGGAAAACTCATCCACAAGCCCACAGGCCAGTTGACTTCTGTAGTCCCCACACTACTATAATAGCAGCCCCACTTTCCAAAGTGCTACTGGGAGCCGGGCGCAGTGGCTCATGCCTGTAATCCCAGCACTCTGGGAGGCCAAGGCCAGTGGATTGCCTCAGCTCACAAGTTTGAGACCAGCCTGAGCTAGAGCGAGATCCCACCTCTAAAAATAGCTGGGCGTTGTGGGCACCTATAGTCTTAAGTACTTGGGAGGCTGAGGCAAGAGAATAGCTTAAGCCAAAGAGTTTGAGGTTGCTGTGAGCTGTGACGCCACATCACTCTACCGAGGGCGATGTAAAGAGACTGTCTCAAAAAAATAAAAGAGAGAGACAAGTAAACATCTGTGAAGAGGATAGTGCACTGATGAAAGAAAAGCAAAACAAAACACTTTAAATGTTTTTTTTTCTTTTTTTTTTTGCAGATTTTGGCCAGGGCTGGGCTTGAACCCGGCACCTCCAGCACCCTACTCCTTTGAGCCACAGGTACCGCCCAAAACAAAACACTTTAATGAGAGAAAAGGGAAACAGAAAGAAAAAGTGAAAGAATGTGGAGTTTATTGACAACCTGCTTGACCAGGCTTCATTCTCCAAGAGTAAGAGCTACTGCATTTATTAAATAAAAATATAAGTTGGGGCAGTACCTGTGGCTCATCGAGTAGGGCGCCAGCCCCATATACCGAAGGTGGTAGGTTCATACCCGGCCTCAGCTGAATTGCGAAACAGAAAAATAGCCGGGTGTTGTGGGGGGAGCCTGTAGTCTCAGCTATTTGGGAAGCTGAGGCAAGAGAATTGCTTAAACCCAGGAGTTGGAGGTTGCTGTGAGCTGTGTGATGCCATGGCACTCTACCAAGGGTGATAAAGTAGGACTCTATCTCTACAAAAAAAAGTACATAAGTTGCCTCATGAAACTTGACTTTCAAATAAACAGTAAATGTTTTATGTTCCAAATATTTTATGATACTTACACTAAAAAATTCTTTTTTTAGACAGTCTCATTTTGTTGCCCCTCAGTAGAGTGCCATGTTGTCATAACTCACAGCAACTTCCAACTCTTGGGCTCAAGCAATTCTCTTGCCTCAGTCTCCCAAGTAGCTGGGACTACAGGTGCCCACCACAATGCCCAGCTATTTTTAGAGATGAGGTCTCGCTTTGGCTCAGGCTAGTCTTGAACTCTTGATCTCCAGGCGATCCACCCACCTTGGCCTCCCAGAGAGCTAGGATTACAAGTGTGAGCCACCATGCCCTCAAAAATTATTTCTTTTTTTTTTTTTTTTTTTTTTTTTATTGAAAATAGTTTGACTTTATAGCCCTCGGTAGAGTGACATTGCGGGACACCGCACACAGCAACCGCCAACTCCTGGGCTTAGGCAATTTTCTTGCCTCAGCCTCCCAAGTAGCTGGGACTACAGGCGCCCGCCACAACGCCCAGCTATTTTTCTGTTTTGCAGTTCCGCCAAGGCTGGGTTTGAACCCGCCACCTTAGGTATATGGGGCTGGCGCCCTACTCACTGAGCCACAGGCGCCACCCTCAAAAATTATTTCTAAAAGATTGGTTATCTGAAGTTCAAATGTAACAGGACCTTGTGTACTTATATCTGTCAACCTATCCAGGTTCAATTAGCCTGTGGATACTCTTTCCAAATCTTGTCATAAAACAACATGGAGCACTTCATCCACAGCAGGGCAGAGGGTGGGCACAGATTATACGATCCTTTTAACTCTCAAACTCTCTAAAAACAGAAAACCTGATGCTGTTTGGCAGGATGTATGTACTGTGTCAACCACTATCAGGTAAAATGTTCCTTCCTTACCAAATGAAGATCAAAAAAATCAAACTAGGGAAAAGGAGCAGGCCCACTTGGATGTATAATCTGATTGCCCTAAGGCAGCAGTTCTCAACCTGTGGGTTGAAACCCACAGAAAGCATATTAAAGGGTCCCGGCATTAGAAGGTTGAGAACCACTGCCCTAAGGAAAGTTGAGCAACTCTGGCAAAGCCTAAAGTCCTATACAACCACCAGAGGGACAGCTTAAGGGTGCAGAGAGGAGGATCCAACATACTCCAACTCCGAACTAAAAGACCTCAAAGCCAAGCATAGTGGCACGTGCTGGTAGTCCTAGGTATACGGAAGGATTGTTTGAGCCCAGGCTAGGCAACATAAAGAGATCCCATCTTTAAAAACAAAAAACTTCCAGCCAGTAAGGTGGCTCAGGCCTGTAATCCCAACACTTTCCCAGAAGGCTAAAGTAGGAAGATCACTTGAGGTCAGCCAGGAGTTCAAGACCAGCCTACTCTACAAAAATTTTTTAAATTAGCAGAGCCTGGAGCAGTGCCTTCAGTGGGTAGGGCGCAGGCCGATACACCGAGGGTGGTGGGTTTCAAACCCGGCCCCAGCCAAACTGCAACAAAAAAACAGCCGGGAGGCTGAGGCAAGAGAATCGCCTAAGCCCAGGAGTTGGATTGGAGGTTGCTGAACTGTATGACACAACACTCTACCAACAGCAATAAAGTCAGACTGTCTCTACAAAAAAAAAAAAAATTAGCAGAGCCTGGTAGTGCACACCTGTAGTCCTAGATACTTTGGAGTCTGAGGCAGGAGGATCACTTGAACCCAGGAGTTACAGCAGTGATTTTCAACCAGTGTGCCATGAAAATTTTTTTAAGATTTTTGCAAGATGTTCAAAGCACAGTAAGCATTTTTATTTTGAGACAGTCTCAAGCTGTCGCCCTCAATAGTGCCATGGCGTCACAGCTCACAGCAACCTCAAACTCTTGGGCATAAGCGATTCTTACCTCAGCCTCCCAAGTAGCTAGGATGACAGGCACCCACCACAATGCCCAGCTATTTTTTTTGTTGCAGTTGTCATTGTTTTAGCTGGCCCGGGCCAGGTTCGAACCCACCAGCCTCAGTGTATGTGGCTGGCACCCTACCGACTGACCTATGGGCACTGCTAGCATATTCTTTTTAACTTTTGATCAACATAATTTTAATTTAAGTGTGCCATGGAAGTTTAACTATAGGTTCAAGGGGCGTGTGACTAAAAAGGGTTGAGAAACACTGAAAGGTTACAGTGAACTATAACCATCCCACTGCACACCAAGGCAACAGGGACACTGGAGACTCCATCTCTTTAAAAGAAATTAAAAAGGCACACAGGACTGAATAAGCACAGAGAAGTGTCCTGAGGAGGGAAGGCAGGAATGGAGCAGGGCAGCCTTTTTTAGACTCAAATGTACATAGAAAGGATGGCAGAAGTCCCAGAAGCATAGAACTCCCTGACAATGACTGGCAGGACAGTTTATTTTATTTTTATTTTATTTATGTGGTTATCCTTGAGTAGTCTATCCCTAAAACAAAGTAAAAAATGAAAAGGAACCACACATAAGACTCAAGCACAGCTTTTCAGGGAGAATTGATAATTCCACATACCAGGTCCATATTTCTATCATGATCTGATAGCAGATCTCATTATCAGATCACATATCCAATGCACTATCATAACTAAGTGCAAGACCCATCTCTTGAAACAGAGGAACCAATAACAAGTCCATGCTGGTAAACATCTGTCTGCGGAGCATGAAGGAAACACCAAAAAGAACGAGACCACATCATGCTTTTTAACTTTTTACAGCTACCTCCTTGGGAATTCCTAGTTCCCATTAACCCAGCCTCCCTGAAACTCTCACCAGAAATGTTAATAGGTATTGCATGGGACCAAAAAGAAAGTCCAATGCATACTAAGTTTGGGAAACATTGCATACATATTGTTATAAAATCCTGCTGTAAAAGAATCTGTTCAATTTTATTTAAATTGCTAGTTCTTGGGCAGCGCCCAAGAGTGAGTAGGGCGCCAACCCCATATACCAAGGGTGGCGAGTTCAAACACAGCCCTGGCCAAACTGCAACAAAAAAATAGCTGGGCGTTGTGATCTAAGCCCAAGAGCTGGAGGTTGCTGTAAGGTATGACACCACCACACTCTACAAAAGGTGACAAAGAGAGATTCTGCCTCTAAAATAAAAATAAATTGCTAGTTTTTTTGTTTTGTTTTTTTGCAGTTTTTGGTCAGGGCTGGGTTTGAACCTGCCACCTCTAGCATATGGGACTGGCATCCTACTCCTTTGAGCCACAGGTGCTGCCCTAAATTGCTAGTTCTTGAGCTTATTTGTGAACAGAACCCCCTTAAGGAACATTTGTTACCATCTCGGAGAACTTTGGAAAATGATGCTTAACATTTTTGTGAAAATGTCTCATCTTGGGCCAAGCGTAGTAGCTTACACCTGTAATCCTTAGCACTTTGGGAGGCTGAGGTAGGTGGATTGCTTGAGGTCGTTACAGAAACAAGCCAGGCTTACCAGCACACACTTTGTAGTCCCTACTACTGGGGAAGCTGAGGCAAGATCTCTTGAGCCCAAGAGTTTGAGGTTGCTGTGAGCTATAACACCAGGGCAACAGAGCAAGATTCTAGCTCAATGGAAAAAAACAATAGACTGGGTGCAGGTGGCTCATGCCTGTAATTCTAGTACTCTGGGAGGCTGAGGTGGGTGGATTGCCTGAGTTCACAAAAGTTTGAGACCATCCTGAGCCAGAGCAAGACCTTGTCTCTAAAAATAACCAGTCATTGTGGCGGCCTGTATTCCTAGCTACTTGGGAGGCCAAGGCAAGAGAATCACTTGAGCCCAAGAGTTTCAGGTTGCTGTGAGCTATGACACTATGGCACTATGGCACACTACCCAAGGGCAATAAGGTGAGACTCCCTCTCAAAACAAACAAAAAGTCTCGAGATGGGCGGTGCCTGTGGCTTAGTGAGTAGGGCACCAGCCCCATATACCAAGGGTAGCAGGTTCGAACCCAGCCCTGGCCAAACTGCAACAAAAAGTCTGGAGAATGCTGGGTGGTGCTGGTGCCTGTAGCTCCAAGGAGTAGAGCACCAGCCATATACTGGAAGTGGCGGGTTCAAACCCAGGCCCAGCCAAAAACTGCAAAAAAAAAAAAAAAAGTCTGGAGACTGGAAGGGAGGAACATGTCATAATTGGGAAAAGAAAAAGGTGGTTTTCAAAAATTAGCATGTCATGTAATCCTAGCACTTTGGGAGGCCAAGGTGGGAGGATGTTAGCGGTCAGGAGTTTGAGACTAGCCTGAGCAAAGCAAGACCCTGTCTCTACAAAAAATAGAAAAATTATCCAGGCATGGTCATAGGAGCCTGTAAGTCCCAGCTGTTTGGGGGACTGAGGTGGGAAGATCTCTAGAAGCTGAGTTTGAGACTTCTATGAGGTACAATGATGCTACTGCACTCTACCCAGGGTGACAAAGCAAGTCATCATCTCAAAAAAAAAAATTGTATATCAGAAAGTTTAAGGCAATGATTTGAAAACTAAACAACTTCGTCCTTCTCTGAGGCACTTGCTCTATGGTAAATATAGCAAGGAAAGTGAAATTAGATTTAAAAGCAAACAAGCAAAAGCCTACAAAGAACAGTACTAGACTGCTTTGCTTACTCATGGCCTGGCTAGGAGAGAAAACAACACACTGTGTGGTTTCTCCTCTTAACCATTTTGACAGGATACCACACAAACACACTTTCCTCCATAAAGGTTAGACCAAATTTCTTTTTTTTTTTTTTGAGACAGAGCCTCAAGCTGTCACCTTGGATAGTGCTATAGCATCACAGCCACAGCAACCTCCAATTCTTGGGCTCAAGTGAGTCTCTTGCCTCCGCCTCCCAAGTAGCTGGGACTACAGGCGCCCACCACAACGCCCAGCCATTTTTTGGTTGCAGCCGTCATTGTTGTTTGGCGGGCCTGGGCTGAATTCGAACCCGCCAGCTCAGGTTTACGTGGCTGGCACCTTAGCCCATTGAGCCACAGGCACCGAGTCGTTAGAACAAATTTCAAAGCAGCCATGTACAAACCAGTCTGTCTTCATTCTTCCAAAAGCCAAATATCCTAGAGTCTAGGGTTTCTAGAAAAATGGCTCATACTGGCTTTCTTAATTGCTGTCAATGGAATCCCCTCCCTTAAACTCCTTAGGTGCAGTCCCCACATGGCACCCAAAAGCTATAAGAGGATGCACTTCTTGATGTTCTTCTTTGTGGCAGGGTAAAGCACAGCCCGCACAGCCTCTGAAAATACCTCACGCACCCCATCCTGCTTCAGGGCTGAACATTCCAAATACTTCACAGCCCCCACCTGTTTAGCAAGGGAAGTGCCTTGCTGAGGAGTTGTGGGTACTAAGCTCTGCTCCTTCAGCTTTTTCACCGTCTCGAGGTCACTCCGCAGGTCCCTTTTGGTACCTACCAGCAGAACAGGTACATTGGGACAATGATGGGAGACCTCTGGGTACCACTTATGCCTCACATTGGCATAAGAGGATGGGTTGCCAATGGAAAAACAAATGACAAAGATATTGGTCTGGGGGTAAGAGAGTGTCCGCAGTCGGTCATACTCCTCTTGACCAGCAGTGTCCCATAGATTCAGGCTGACGATTTGGCCATCCACAGATGTCTGCGTGCTATAATTGTCAAAGACAGTGGGGATATACTCCTCAGGAAAGGCATTTGTCGTATAACTGATGAGGAGGCAGGTTTTCCCTACAGCCCCATCTCCTACAACCACACATTTAATTGTCTGCATTCTTCCCTTTGTATTCCTATATAAAAGAAAGAAAGAAGGTTCAGAGATATCTGGTCAGCTTAGGGATCCAATGCTTTATAAATATTCTCTCTGGGCTGGGTATAGTGACTTACTCCTGTAGGCTCAACACTCTAGAAGGCCGAGGTGGGTGGATTGCCTGAGCTCAGGAGTTCAAAACCAGCGAGAGCAAGACCCGGTCTCTACTAAAACTAGAAAAACTAGCTGGGCATGGTGGCAGGCACCTGTAGTCCCCGCTATTCAAGAAGCTAAGGCAAAAGGTTTACTCAAGCCCAAGAGTTTGAGGTTGCTATGAGCTATGACACCAGAGCACTCTATCCTGGGGCAGCAGAGTGAGACTCAACCTAAAAAAAAAGAAAGAAAAAAAAATTAGGCCAGCGGCTGCAACCGAAAAAGGGCCAGGCGTTGTGGCGAGCACCTGTAGTCCTAGCTACTTGGGAGGCAGAGGCAGTAGACTCGCTTGAGCCCAGGAATTGGACGTTGCTGTGAGCTGTGATGCCACAGCACTCTATCCGGGGTGACAGCTTGAGGCTCTGTCTCAAAAAAAGAAAAAGAAAAATTAGGCCAGGTGCAGTGGCTCATGCCTGTAATCCCTAGCACTCTGGGAGGCCGAGATAGGTGGATTGCCCTGGGTTCACAGGTTCGAGACCAGCCTGAGCAAGAGTAAGACCCTGTCGGGCAGCACCTGTGGCTCAGTGGGTAAGGTGCGAGCCCCATATACCAAGGGTGGCAAGTTCAAGCAGTTTTGTTGCTAAACTGCAACAAAAAATAGCCAGGCATTGTACTTGGGAGGCTGAAGCAAGAGAATCACCTAAGCCTAGGAGTTGGAGGTTGCTGTGAGCTGTGAGCTGTGACGCCATGGCACTCTACTAAGGGTAATAAAAGTGAGACTCTCTAAAAATAGCCGGGCTTTGTGGCTAGGGCTTGTAGTCCTAGCTACTCAGGGAAGAGAATTGCTTGAGCCCAAGAGTTTAAGGTTGCTGTGAACTATGACGCCACAGCACTCTACCGAGGGTGACAAAGTTAAAACTCTGTCAAGGACGGTGCCTGTGGCTCAGTGAGTAGGCGCCAGCCCCAGCCGAACTGCAACAAAAAAATAGCCAGAAAAGAAAAAAAAAATCCTAAAATAAAAATGTTTTCTTTATTTAAAAAAAAAAAAATGGCCAGGCGTTGTGGCGGGCACCTATAGTCCCAAATACTCAGGGGGCTGAGGCAAGAGAATCGCCTAAGCCCAGGAGCTGGAGTTGGCTGTTAGCTGTGTGACACCATGACACTCTAGTGAGGACGATAAAGTGAGACTGTCACTACAAAAAAAGACTGTCTCAAAAAAAAAAAAAAATCTAGGGGCAGTGTGTAGGGTGCCGGCCCCATATACCAAGAGTTGCAGGTTCAAACCCGGCCCTGGCCAAACTGCGAGAAAAAAAAATAGCTGGGTGCTATGGCGTGTACCTGTAGTCCCAGCTATTTGGGAGGCTGAGGCAAGAGAATTAATGGCCTAAGCCCAAGAGGTGGAGGTTGCTGTGAGCTGTGATGTCACAGCACTCTACCAAGGCCAATAAAATGAGACTATGTCTCTAAAAAAAAAATTTCTCTGAGAAGACTCCTCCACCTTCTATCCTCTTAATGCCATAGGAATCCCCGACGAAAGTTTATATAGGGCAAAAGATCTTACCCTGTAGTCTGTGGACTGCTAGAAGATAAGTTTTATAAGTTGTGTCCAATATTATATATACGTCGACAAGTGAATTTTTCTGGAAAAATCCAAAGTTCTCATCAGATTCCCACCCCCCCAAAACCTCTAAGCCCCAGAAGATCAAAAACCATTCAGATATATGTGTGTGTGTGTGTGTGTGTATCTATGTTGTCATATGGTCTGGATACAATGTATCAAATATAGTAAAATATTCTAGGTGCTCAATAAATTCTAATTAAAGAAAAACAGGCCAGGTGCAGTAGCTCACCCCTGTAATCCTAGCACTCTGGGAGGCCAAGGCAGGTGGACTGCCTCAGCTCAGGAGTTCAAGAACCAACCTGAGCTAGAGCAAGACCCCGTCTCTAAAAAATAGCCAGACGCTGTGGTGGGCGCCTGTAGTCCCAGCTAACAGGGAGGCTGAGGCAAGAGAATCACTGGAGTCCAAGAGTTTGAGGCTGCTGTGAACTACGACATCACAGCACTCTACAGAGGGCAACAAAGTAAGACTGCCTCAAAAATAAATAAATAAATAAAAACAAATTAGTATGGAAATGTTTCCAAGGTTGAAACAAAAGAAACATGGTTCTCACTTTGGGTCTGTGGCTGAAGACTTAAGCAAAGGAACCTCCCTTCCTGAAAACAGTGACATCTTAATATTGGACAGAAAGGTAGACAAGTCAAGCCAACCCATAGACAAGTGGTTACCTGTCAAGGCTCTGCAGTCAGACTGCCTGGAGTGAAAAACAAGTCCTCCTTCTAGGTTTTGTGAACTTGAGCAATGGGTGAGTTGTTAACCTGAGGGTTAAATGAAAGAAGGCATGGACAGTACTTATCAGTCCTCATTAAGTGTTAGAAGCTAGAATGGCTTAATTCTTCTACTATTCTACTACCAGGTAAGGCAAAAATTGAGCAATATGTTTATAATCTCTCATCCCCTCTGATCTTATTAGAGTAAAATCACACATCATAACACCAGAATACTCTTGTCCATTTTTTCATGAATCAAGTATTTCAGAATAAATATGACACAGATGATCTCCAGGGAGCAGCATGTTCACTACAAACTCCTATTATTTATACCCCCATATGAATACCCCATCATGCCTTACCCTCAAGTTAGGCCCCAAAGCACTCCATTTTCTGTAGATTCTAAACTATTGCCCTAATTACAGATCCAATCCTTATAGCATTATGTTCTTCAAGTTGTCAGAACATGGAAGAAAAGAGATAGTCATATGTATTTGGTTGCAGAAAAAAAAACTGACAATTGGCTCGGCGCCTGTGGCTCAACGGGCTAAGGCGCCAGCCACGTACACCTGAGCTGGCGGTTCGAATCCAGCCCGGGCCCACCAAACAACAATGACGGCTGCAACCAAAAAAAAAAAAAAATGGCCGGGCGTTATGGCAGGTGCCTGTAGTCCCAGCAACTTGGGAGGCGGAGGCAAGAGACTCACTTGAGCCCAGGAATTGGAGGTTGCTGTGATGCCACAGGACACCACCCAGGGTCACAGCTTGAGGCTCTGTCTCAAAAAAAAAAAAAAAATTGAGAATTAATTTCTCACATCAAGAATTTGGAGAGGGGGAGCGCCTGTGGCTCAAAGGAGTAGGGCACCCAGCCCCAGCCCAAAACCGCAAAATAAAAAAAAAACAAGATTTTGGATAAATAGAAAATCTTCTCCATCCTGTTTTTTTTTTTTTTTTTGCAGTTTTTGGCTAGGTCTGGGTTTGAACCCACCACCTCCGGCATATGGGGCTGGCGCCCTACTCCTTTGAGCCACAGGTGCTACCCATTCTATTATCTTAAAAGCTAAGATCTAGGCTGGGCGAGGTGGCTCATACCTGTAATCCTAGCACTCTGGGAGGCCAAGGTAACAGGATTGCCTGAGCTCACGAGTTCGAGACCAGCCTAAGCCAGAGTGAGATCTCATCTCTAAAAAGAGCTAGGTTAGGCTCGGCACCTGTGGCTCAACGGGCTAAGACGCCAGCCACGTACACCTGAGCTGGCGGGTTCGAATCCAGCCTGGGCCCGCCAAACAACAATGGTGGCTGCAACCAAAAAATGGCCAGGCGTTGTGGCGGG